>RJWJ010044751.1:0-12032 GCA_004363605.1 Indri indri | reverse complement strand
AAAAAAAAAAAAAAAAAAAAAAAAAACCCAAAAAAGTTGAAGATTGATTTAAAATTTAGACTCAAGGGTAGGGTTGTCAGTTGTGGTCATCTAGGAAGGAAGATTTTTTTCTCCCTAAGGTTTGTAGTATTTACTAGCTCTTTTCTTTTTTCTTGAAGAAGGTTAGTAATGTCTCCGGAAAACCGTGCACTGCCTCGGAGAGGAGTGGCGTTAGTGGAACGGGAGGAAGAGGCGCAAGGAAAGTGAGGTAAGAGCAGGTGAAGGAGAATGGAGCCTCTTCATAAAAAAGTTAGTAACAGAGAAGTAGGGTGGTAGGAATATCCACCTACTTATCAATAATAGGCAACATCCTCAAAATTTTAGTGGCTTCCAATACGAGTGAATTACAGGACATTCCTGCAGCCCAGTTGTATTAGTGTCAGAGAAGTTGAATTCAGCAACCACAACAGACTACTCCATGCAGGGCTAGTGGGTTGAGGGAACCGTATTCACAAGGCAGCATTTTGCTTTTATTGTGCTTCGTACAGCACTAGGTGCTCCATACCTGCATGCATACCTTTTTAACACTCTTCATATCAAAGTGCTAGATGAGCATGATTTTATATGCCCCAGAGCCACAAGTTTTAATTATTCCTGTATCGCAAATGAAAAACTGAGCCTCCTAGAAAACTCAAGGACCTGAGCAAATAAAAAACAAAGCTTTGGACAGAATGAGATTATGCACACAAGACTCTATTTCCCAGTGCTAATTTCTATCGCTAAATTCCAGTGACTTTTCCAGTGAAAAACATTTTCTCCCTTTCTTCTTGATAATCTGTATTTGTTTGTTGTCAAATATGAAAAAAAAAACGACTGTGACAGAAGAAGAGTGAAAGCTTTTTGAGGTCTGCGATTCTGGCTTATGTAAAGCAGCTCTACAAGCAGTTTCTTGTTGGGTCAACAAGCCTGTGTGTATTTTGGCATGGAACCTAGAGTGCTAATGCTTAATCCATTCAGAATAACACTTTCAGGGATGTTGAGATATCCAGGAGATAAGCTGACAGAAATAGAGGATGGAATATTGGGAGGACTATGTCAACCATTAAGAAAAGCCACAAAAACTGGATTTCCTAGTTTGTAGACCTGCAATTTTCTGTCTAGATGGTTACTGGAGTCTCTGTTGTAACTTTTGGGGTATCTCTTTCTTTTGTGGTAATATTACATTTCAAAGAGGCAGTGTGGCATAATGAAAGGAGCATGGACCTGGGGAATCAGGTCGATTCAAGTGTGAGTCCCATCTTTGTCACTTTTTAGCTGTGTGCATTTAGACAAATTACATCACATCTCCAAACCTCAGCCTCCTCGTCTGCAATATGGAGGACAATGTCATAACTCATCATCATCTTAAGAACTAAATAGGGTAATTTATGCTGCCCACTTTCCACAATGTCTGAACTCCTTAAGGACTCCTGAAGCGTTAGTCCTCTCTCTTCTATTATCTTCCTGACAAAATAGATACGTGCAATTGAAGTTTTTTTTACAAATTATTTTTAAATTTATTAAAAATTTTTTTTTAGGCCAGGTGCCGTGGCTCATGCCTGTAATCCTAGCACTCTGGGAAGCCAAGGCAGGAGGATAGCTTGAACTCAGGGGTTCGAGACCAGCCTGAGCAAGAGCGAGACCCCGTCTCTATTATAAATAGAAAGAAATTAATCGGACAACTAAAAATAGAAAAATTAGCCAGGCACGGTGGCACGTGCCTGTAGTCCCAGCTACCTGGGAGGCTGAGGCAGGATTGCTTGAGCTCAGGAGTTTGAGGTTACAGTGAGCTGTAATGATGCCACTGCACTCTAGTCTGGAGTGATGGAGTGAGACTTTGTCTCAAAAAAAAAAAAAAAAGAATATCTTTAAAAAACCATTTGCTACAAAGATGTTTATCATAGAATTATTTGTAATGGTTAAAAATTGAAAGCAATCTAAATGGCTTATATTGGTGAAATGAATAGCAACCATAATAATGAAGATTTATTGAACATTTACTATGTATCAAACATTCTTTTAAGTATTTTACACATATTAACTCATTGAATCCTCATAATAAAACTCTGAGGTAGCGAGTACTATTATGTATATTTTACAGAGGAAACAGCCACAGAGGTGTTAGTAAATTGCCCGAATTCACATAGCTGGTAAGTGGGAGAGCAGGATTTCCATGTATACATGTGGCTTTGGAGCCCGAATTTGGCGTATTGAGGTGATGCGATATTTGTAACCATTAAAATAATGCCTTACATATCTTTTGATGGCAAAAAATGATTATAATGAAGCAAAAACTGCAGAATAAAAATTGTATTGACAATACAGTGTCAACTTTGGAAAAATCTGTGGGAAAAAAATGGGAAAAAAGTTTATAATGGTTGTCTCTGGAAGACTAGAATCATTATTATTTATTTTCTCTTGTATATATTTTTGATGCCTTACGAATTTATTAAATTACTTACATTCATTTTATATTCAGAAAAAATAGACTATTTATAATAACGTCTCATTAACTTACCATTCTTATGAATTTATAAATGATTTCACACATGTGAAATATTGTTTCAGTTTTGAAAAGGGCCATTGTAAAGTAATTTAATTTAGTTTTCCAGCCAATGTTTAAATCTGTTCAACAACATCCATTTAAAGAGGTTTTAAAGTTATATTTGAACCTACCCTTCTGTTGATGGAAAACCTACCACTTTCTCAAGGCAATGCAATCCACTTATAAACAATTTTTACTCTGGGAACTTATGAAGGCTAATCTTTTGTGGGAAAAAAAAATCCTTTTTTTTCCCTAAATTTTATGCATGCTGGTCAAATGATCTGCCACAGGATCCTAGACCCCAACTCTGGAAGAGGATCTGGTACGTTGGAGTACTCTATTCCTGCCTGAATTCGGCCATTGAGATATCACTCCCTATGCTGCCCCCAACCACTCTCTGGTCAGCTAGTCCATGAGAATCTGCTACTCACATTCTTCTTCTTGCTTACGTGACCGTGCATGGATATTTGATTTTTATGCCTACCATCCAAGCAAACCATGACACCTGCTGTCATAAACTGGCCCAGTTAGTACCCCACAGGGAAAATCCCCAATAATGATACTCTTTTAATATATCTTGCCATTCAAAATAACATTCTTCTTAAATAGAACATACAGATCTTTTTATTATGATGAATAGTAACTTCCATTGACTGAGTAGCTCCTATATGCCAGGCACAGTGCTGGATCCTTTAAAAACATGATCACGTTTCATCATTATCACCATCCCTAGGTAGGTATTCTTCCCATTTTGCAGATGATGTTAATGCTAATGAAAGGTTATACCCCTCTAAACGAGGGGTTAAATAATTTACTCATGGTCACAAAGCTAGTGAATGGCGGAGTTAGGACCATAATCCAGGTCTTCCTGACTCCATTATCAATGTTCTTTCAATGTCACTACACTGCTTCTCCACTTAAATTCTAACTTTTTTCTTGATGACTCAAGATTATAATGATGAACATCAGTTAGCGTGCTATATTGTATAACAGTGGCACCTTCAGAGACTATAGGTTTATAGGCCACTGAGAGTGTGCTTTGGGGTTCTTCTGTCTATCTTTTCATAATGAAGGCCATCAGGTGTCCCTCTGCTTTCAGTGTGCCAAGCTCATTATATTTTCCAATATGAAACTTCTTATTTCTAGGGCTATGGGCTGGAATTCATTAACCAAATGTGTTAACAAGCTGCATTTCAAGGAGGATTCAGTAAGCTCTGAGGGAAGGTTTAAGGGGTTTCTCTTTTGTGTCATCTCAGGCATGTACCTGTTAATGAATGTGCTTTGCCACTCAGAGACTTAGTTCTAAGCTATGTTTCATAGAGCTGAGCTTGCTTAATAAATAAGATGAGGTATGTTTTTAAGCCGTTTACCAAAGTTCTATTGAGCTATAGCCCAGTGCGCAGATTTTACAAATACAGTTATTACATCGAACATTGTCTGTTAAATGCAGAAAGCTTTTATTTGTGCATATCTCCTTACCTACCGTCACCTCCGCTCCAAATCTTATTCCTATTGTATGCCTTTGGGTAGATAGCTATATATCTCTTTTTCCCAGAACCATCCTCTATTAAATAATTATTATAATTATATAATTATAATCAATAGTTATTAATAGCACCTAGCACAAGTGATAAGGTATATGATCACCCTAACTTTATGGCAATACTGATTTTGTGGAGCTCCTTATGTGTGGGTCTGTCCACTGGAGAATCAGACATTTGGAGCTTTAAGCCCTTGGTATTTAAGAGGAATTGCCAAGATTTTTTTTCTTGAATTCTTGTTTCTTAGAATCTGTTGGGCTAAGGGACACTCTTTTTTTCTTTAGAGAATTTAGGGGGATACCACATCTACTATTTTTTGTATTGTTAACATTTAAAACATATTTTAAAGGTTCCCTTACAGGTTATAAAGACCTCTTTTTGTTTGTTTGTTTTTTAGAGATGGAGTCTTGCTATGTTGCCCAGGCTAGATTTGAACTCCTGGGCTCAAGCAATATTCCTGCCTCAGCCTCCCAAGTAGCTGGGACTACAGGCATGCACACTGCACCTGGCAAGATTATGGAGACCTCTTAAGACTATGAGACAGGCACTAGGCAACCACTATTTTGGACCATTATTTTGACTGCCTTATCATTTATATGTCAAGATGATCTAGTAATTGACTTAGCAGAACAATAATACCACTCGTCGAGTGCCTACTATGTGCCAGACACTGTTACAGGAGCTATACATGCATTCTCACTAATCCTCTGAACAACTCTGCAACATACGAATTATGTTTTTTTGTAGATGAGGAAGTTAGCTTCAGAGTGTCTAAGTAACATTACCAAGATGACCAGGATGGATCTAAACTCAGGCCCCTCTGTTTTCAAAGTGGAAGCTCTTCCATGATATTCTGCTATGTCTTTAAAAGGGAACCTTCTAAAGTCATTGCCCTAACTATAAATCTCATATTTTTGTACTATAATCGAATTTGCTAATTTAATGAAGTATTTATACTCTTCTACATGTAAGAACAATCATTATCATTACCCTAATAGGAGGTGATTTTTGTCCTCTCTGAATGCTAATACCTTAGACCTCTGAGAAGACTCTTACTACATCCTGCTTGGTAGCCTGGCTATTAGTGTCTACAGTCTTTCTCTCCTAGAAGCTATACATTTCTCAAGGAGCCTCAGACCATGTCTTTGTCAACTTTGCGTTTCCATACCATCGTCCTTGTACACAGTAGGTGCTCAAGAAATACTTGTTGAATAAATGAGTGTCGCATAGTGTAATGTTGAAATTTACTTATTGTCAAACTCACCTGAGCAGGAACTGGCTTCCTAGGACCTTACTTCTCAAACATTACTGTGTGAATGCATCACCTGGGGTCTATGGTAAAATGCAGGCTCTGATTCAGTAGGTCTGAGATTCTGTATTTCTAAGGAGCTGCCAGGTGATGCCCTGGGACTGGTATGCTGCTCATACTTTGAGTAGCAATGGCCCAGAATCAGGAAAGTTAAAAAGCAAATTCTGTGGTACTTAGTTTTTTTAGTAGGGACCAAAGGGAATTTTGGGGAAAAACAAAAGAAATGTTTGTTTCAAGGACAAATTTAGGTGGTATCTATTCAAAAGAATATGGTAAAAGGGTCAGAAATTTGGGGAACTTAGGGGACAGTTCTTTCAGTCACCAAGCATTTATTAAGCATCAACTCCATACAAATCACTGCATGAATGATAGAGACACCATTGAACAAGTTATTCCTGGGGTTTGCTGTGGATTTGTGACTGTTACTAGGTCACTACGTATTCCCTGGCATTTGTTCTTAAACTTGAACATGCACAAGAATTACCTAGAGAGCCTGTTAGAACACTTTCTGGGACCCACTCCCACTCCTGGAGATTCCTATGCAGCAAGTTCGGGGTGGGACCCATGATTTTGCATTTCTAACCAGCTCACAGGTGAAGTCAAAGTTCTTACCTGAGGTCCACACTTTGAGAACCACTGTTCTAGGGCAATGCATTTAATACCTGCAGTTCGCTTCAGCTCAAAACCTAAAACCTGTGTTACCCAGAACATAAACATAAGACTTTAGGTTAGCAGGCCAGAAACTTGGGTCAGTTAACAGAGTCCTCTGTGCTTTGTGGTCAGAGGGGAAACCTGAAGGTATCTACTAAATTCAGCTTTAGTGAGATAGCTTTAGGGAGGAATTACATTTTTAAATTTTTTTATTTATTTAATGTTTTGGGAACACTTCATGAATTTGTGTATCGTCCTTGTGCAGGGACCATGCTAATCTCTGTACCTTTCCAATTTTAGTACATGTGCTGCAGAAGCAAGCACAAGGAGTGACATTTAAATGTTAGCTGTGGTCAGCTAAGAATGATTTTTTCACTTTTATTTTCTGTACAATATAAATTTAATATAATAAATAGTAATTAAAATAAATTTAATATAAATAGATAAGGATTTTCTATGTGGAAAGCAAACTCTTTAAGTCCAGGTCCAGGACGACCGCCATGCCCTTTGCAACTGCCCTTTGCCTTAACAAACATCTTTCAACTACATGACACATGAACCTAAGGCATCTTTTTTCAAGCTTCTTTGTCATACCAAGGAGGGATCTCATTTTGTTTCTTAGCAATAAAGTCTTTGAAATGCAACTCTAGCTAAATGCACACACATTGTAATTAACCATTCCATAGGAAGTTTTTCACCTAAGGGCAATCTGTGTATTTCTAAGGTACACAGTGGTCAATAGGCATTAAATGTGCATGTGTTGGTGTGTGTGTGCATCTGAGCGTGCGTGCACACACACCCACACCCATGCATGCACTCCCGCACGATTCCCCTGCTCTGAACCACCATTTCTTTGTTGTTGGTTTTAGCCTTGTTCTGTCTCCTGGGCTAAAGTGCAGTGGTGTCATCATAGCTCACTGCAACCTCAAACTCTTGGGCTTGTGCCATCCTCCTACCTCAGCCTCCCCAGTAGCTGGGACTACAGGCATGCGCCACCACACCTGGCTAATTTTTTTATTTTTTGTAGAGACAGGGTCTCACTCTTGGTCAGATTTGTCTTGAACTCCTGGCCTCACGTGATTTTCTTGCCTTGGTCTTGCGAAAGTGCTAGGATTACAGGCATGAGCCACCATGCCTGGCCTAACCACCCTTTCAACAAAGCTTCTATTCCACTCAGATCAATATCTTCTCTTTTTCCACCAGAGAACTAAACTGAATGCCCTTGAGACAGGTCATTTCTACCTATTTTTCCTGCATTCTTTAAAAGTCCCGTTACAGCGTTTGGTTAAATTTTCACGAATGAATGTCACTAGTCTTTGTTGATTTTGAACACAAACTCCACCTCCCCCTGCCCCCAGCGGATGGTTTGCTCTCACTATCTCTCCTTAGGAAGTCTTTCCTCCCCTCCACAAGGCCTTTGGAGGCTGCTTCAGTCTTTTCTGGAACGTACCTTTCCCTAAGCCACTATTACATTGAAATTCCCACCCCATGGGTTCACGTGCACTCTATTTTTGTTTGTGTTCAAGAGTTTTAACTTCCCAAATAGATTACAATTTCTGGCAAGATTTTATAGCTCTGGGTTTTCCACTTGGGTTTTCCAAAGTACCCAGATGGTACTTTGGGTACATTTAACACCTCTGCCAATTGAAAGTGTAGGGCTACATTGTCTTGCTACAGCGCTTTCAAGTTTTCCTCATACCCATTTTAACCCAATTTCACTAAAAAAAGTTTCAGAAGGGGAATGTAACTTTGAGATGAATTCCTGAATGCTCCCTCTGACAATTGTTTTCTGGAACAAATTCTTTATATATGTTAATGACCGTTAATGACGTGATGCATTTTTCTCTCTATTATGATATGTAAGCATAAATATAATACATTCATATATCACTCTCCTCCCCATCCCACTCGCCCCACCCTCCCCCACCAGCTTAAACCCTCTAATGGTTCTCTGCCCCCTCAAAATGAAAAGGGTCCTTTGTGCCAGCCCGTGTTAACCTTCTGGCTTCCTCTACCACTTCTTTCAGTTCTGAGTTCTACCATACCTGCACTCATTGGTTGGGATGTCTCACCTCCCCTTTCTCCTGAGTGACAGACATCCTAACCCTGCACTAACACTTACTCTTTATTTAAACTGTCTTGTTTCTTGTCTGATTCCTATCTAAATTTTAAGCATCTTTAGGGTAGAGACTGTTTATTATTCATTAGTCACTTTTTTTGAGGAGGGGCACCAAGAACAGTGTTTGGCACATGATTTCTTAATTAATATTTCTTCGATATTGAATATGCAAATAATTCTTTCTCTCAGACGAATGACTCTTTAATGTGGGTATATGGAGCACGTTGGCAAGTCATGAGAGGACATATTTTTGAGGTGGGAGGACTGTTTTTTTCAAATCATACGTGTAGGTGGCTATTTATGTCTCAATATACTCTCACATACCTTTTTAGTAAAATTGCAAATGAGAGGAAGAGAGAAAACATCTAGCACTTTTTTACCCACTCCTTGGCTTTTCATAGGTAGATAGGAACTTTCCTTAGGGTATGGCATTTTGAAGTCTACAACACTGAAACTATTGGGTTGTTATTCTCAGGAAAACGTGGTTAAGGGAAAAGAAAGTGGCTGTGACTGTTGGTGTTAAAGCTTACACGTCTGCAACCAGCACACTTCCGTGTCTCTTCACTCCATCCTCACCTCCACTGCCACTACCCCCAAGGCAAAACCTCCGTATTATTGTGCACAGAAGCCTCCTCATATTGAATGCTACTTAGTGTTGTCCTTTCAAAAAACTCTGTGGCAGAAGGAATCAGGAGACCTAGGTTGCAATTCCAGTTTTGATTCTAACTGTAGGATTAAGAGGGTCATTCAATGCTTTGGGTACTATTTAACACCTCTGCCAATTGAAAGTGTAGGACTGCATTGTCTTGCTACAGCGCTTTCAAGTTTTCCTGATACCCATTTTAACCCAATTTCACTAAAAAAAGGGAAAGAAAGAAAAAAATAAGAGAGAGAAAAGAAAAGGCAGGGGTGTTTGATAGGGTCACAGTTTAGTTGGATGTTGATGCTTGGTCATAATTTTGCCTCAGGAACAACAACCCTGGAAGTGACAAGTGCAAATTCCATTGTATCGATCTGGCAGGCTCAGCCCACTGGGATAGGCATCCCCCAGATCAGCACATCGCCTGGGAAAAAAGTGTGTCTGATCTCAGCGGATGATTTTTGAAAACTGGAAACAATAGGTTTAAGGTTACTTGCTTTGTTCATCCTTTTTTGTCAAACAATCCACAATTTATATTAGCCTGCTCATAAATCGTTATTCTAAGTACTTTAGAAGAGTACTTGAACTTCTGGGCAATTAGAACATTGGAAAAAATAAGTTTCATATCTCAATTGCTATACTGACTTTTTATCTTTAAAAAAAGCCAGCTGCCTTTTAATATTCTAATTTCTACCAACAGAAATGTGTTCTCAAGGTAAAACTGTAAGAAGTCTCAACACACTGAATTTTAAATACCTGCCTTTTCTACAATAATAACATTTATTGCTCTACATTTCAACATTATTATTATTACTATTTTTAGAGACAGGATCTCACCCCATCACCCAGGCTGGAGTGCAGTGGTGTGATCATATAGCTCACTGCAGCCTCAAACTTCTGGGCTCAAGTGATTCTCTTTCCTCAGCCTGCTGAGTTGCTAGGACTACAGGTGGGTGTGCCACCACACCCAGCTATTTAAAAAGTTTTAAGAGATAGGGCCTTGCTGTGTTGCCCAGGTTGATCTTGAACTCCTGGCCTCAAATGACTCTCCTGCCTCGGCCTCGCAAAATGCTGGGATTTCAGGCATGAGTCACCACAGCCAGCCATTTCAACATTATTAGTTTTATCCTAGAATTATTTATTTAATTATTTTTAAAATTGCAATATATGTTCTTTCCTGAAAAAAAAATTAGAAAATATAGTTAAGTAAAAAAAAGGGAGAAAACATCTATAACTCCTTCATCTGTCTAGAGACAACCACATTACCATGTTTCTTTCTCCTCATTATACTTTTACATTCATTTACATAAAAGTGATCACACCATACACACTATTCTTTATTTATTTATTTTTTCATATCAGTGTTTCACTAACATCTTTCTATGTCAGTACATACAAATCTTCCCAGAGTTCCAGTTTCAGAGTGAAATAGTTGTATGTTTCAGGGGCACTTAACTTCTCTAAGTCTCAGCCCTATCATCTTTAAAATGAGAATTCCAATCATACCAACCTCAAAGCACTATTGAAAGGATTGAATGAGAGAATGCACTTAACTCCAAGTTTTGCTAGCATAACTCAGTAAAGGTTAGTACAGCTGTCCCTTGGTATCTTTGGGAGATTGGTTGCAGAATCTCCAACCACCCCCCAACCCTGTTGGATGATAAGTCCCTTACATAAAATAGTGTAGTATTTGCATATAAACTGTGCATATCCTCCTGTATACTTCAAATACTCCAGATTACTTATGATACCTAGTCCATGTAAATTCTATGTAAATAGTTATTATACTGAATTATTTGTATTTTTGTTGTTGTATTATATTATTTATTTTTTCCCAATATTTTTGATCTGTGGTTGGTTGAACTGCCCAAGACACAGACCCATGGGTGTGGGACCCTTGACTGCGAAAGGTAGACTATACTGATGTTATCCATCTTGATGGCTATATAATATTCCTGTATATGAAAGCATCATAATCTATTTAGCCATTTCCTTATTGGTGGACATTCAGAACTACTTCTTTTACATGTAATCATAAAGATAAAATACTACACTCAATATCTTTTTACACACAAAATTGGCAATATGTACAATTTTTTTAGCATTAACTCTTATGAAGTGGAATTGCTAGGGTACAGGGTATGTGCAATTTTTTTAGCATAAACTCTTATAAAGTGGAATTGCTAGGGTACAGGGTATGTGCATTTTAAATGTACATATTGATAGATTTCTTCATAAGAGATGCTGTAGCCACTTAAATTTCCTCTAACAATGTATGCCTTTTATTTATTTTAATACACATTGCAAAATTGGTTTCTAAATTGGCTTACAAATGTTATGTTCATACCAATAGTATGTTAGAGCAACTCTGCTTATTTACAACCTCACTTTTACCAATACCAAACTCCTAGAGTCTGTTTCCACACTCTATTCTTTTCTACTAATTTATCCATTTTACTAACACCTCACAGTTTTTGCAGAATTTAGAAAATCCATGAACCAGTGCCAGTCCTAAAAGCCATATAATAATTTCTACTTCTTCATGTATAGATATATAAGACTATTCCTTGTCTACGGTTAGCTCCAAAAATGCTTGAATGAGCTTTTTTGTGTACAGTTGTCTTCTCTCCTTTCCTCAAAGATGTTAGAGTTTTAAAAGAGTTACAAAGGTGTTAGAGTTTTAACTATTTGGGGCAATATTTTAAACTCTTTATTTAAAGACACAGCCACTATAACATTGATTAATGCAATGGAGACAAGAATAGGGGAGAGTGTAAAAAATTTCTCTAAGTACCCTTTTGAAAAGAAATCTACCAGTTCTGTAAGATGGGACAATAGATAGGCTATCAAGGTTTCTCAATTCTTTATGTGCTCCTATGGTAGCTGTCATTTACCCTTTGATCCTCTACCAGGGGGAAAATCTGAGGAATACTGGTAGAAAAGAAGATCTCTTGTTATTGCTGCTATTGCTTTAGCTATTTTCTCCCCCTTGATGTTTGGAGAGTACTTTATGCTATAAGACACTACAATTTAAGAGTGAACATCATTAGAACTAGAGACTCAGAGAATACAAATTCCTAGAATACAAGCTGTTTAGTTACTGAAGTTTACGATATACTTTGCCACCTGGTAGAAAAAGTCCTTTCTCATTTTTCTTTTTTAACATTTTGGGGGATGTTGATCACACATTAATTCTTCCAAATAAATTT
>RJWJ010044750.1:0-11897 GCA_004363605.1 Indri indri | reverse complement strand
GTAAGATTACTATTATTCATTATTAACTATAGTTAATAAAAATGTATTGTATATTTCAAAATTGCTAAAGATAGATTTTAAGTGTTCTCTGCAAAAAATGAAAGTGTGTGAGGTAGTGGATTTACTAATTAGCTTGATATAATCATTCCACAATGTATGCATGTATTAAAGCATCATATAGTACCCTATAAATATATATGATTATTGTCTTTCCATTAAAAGTAAGTTTACATAAAATTAGTAAAACTGACTTAAAGTTAAGAAAATCAACAACGACAAAACTGGGAGAAAATCTTTGCAGAACACATCTGATTGTTTAATATTATTTTAACTAAATATCTATAATATATTATCATATGCATATATTCAGTTACTGAATCTTTGAATAATATATTTTTAACTTAGACCTTACCAATTAATGAAAAATTTAATATTATGTGAATTATGGAATTTTAGGAAACTAAACAAACACAAAAACTTGCAACAGCTAAACCAAAAGGATGTCTGTAATTTTCAGTACATGGAAAGTGCATATAATGAATTAAAATTGCAATTTTTTGGTCCAATTTTGGCCCATTTTAAAGATTGCATACATGTTTTCCTTCATTTTAAATTAAGTTAATACAATTAGATAGTTAATTTTTTTTTCTTTTGTCTCAGAGTTTTTGATGGGTATTTTCTTGCTTGAATGGGTAAACCTAATGATAGTTAATGAGAAGTCTGTATTTTTATGTTTTTTTGTTTTTGTCAGCTTTGTAAGGTTTTCTCTATTTTTGCATTTAAATTATATCATTTTATTCTTTAGAGAAACAAATTATAACTTTTCACTTTTTTACAATTCAAAGTGTTTCTTTGAGTGCCGCCAATTGAAAACTATTTTACTAGAGATGACGGGTGTTTTTATATTTCATCTAGTATTTTTGATAAATGAAGTAAAGACATTTAAATTTTTTTAATCTGTTATATGGCTGGAAATGGAAGTTCAAGTTTAGATCATTCTTTCTTTTTTTTTTTTTTAATTTAAAGAGTTTTATCTAGATTTCAAAGCAAAGCTTCTGTTTGGTTGGTAGGAAGATTTGTGGTGTTTGATTAATATTCTATTTTCTCACACTCCTTGCAGCTACCAATAAATTTATAGGATGCAGTTTATCATTTGTCTTTCAATGTCAAAAAATACATTAGAATTTTCTTATTTATTCTTTTCACAAAGTTACTCTGTCGGTTATATGGAACAAACAGTATTATCCCTATTTAGCCAATGAGTTAGCTGAAGCACAATAAGATAAAAGAATTTGTCTGAAGTCACTTAACAAACTTAAAAATACATTTGGGATATAAATACAGGTGTCCTGCACTTCAGCACAATTGGTATCCCATTAAATATGATCTAAGTTGCCAATTCAGGAATAGAATTTATCTACTCGATTTTAAATACTCTGGTCCCTTGAATTATGTGACTATAGAAGAGAAATGTTGAAATAAAGGTTAAACTTTATCTTATTATTAAAAATAATTTTTGTTTAAAATTCATGTAATATATTCTTAATAGGCAGCATTGAGGGTCCCTTTATTTAATTTCTATTTCTTGCTAATCCTTACTTTTTTCTTTCTCTTTGCTTCTTTCCTGGACTCATTTCACTGTGCTCAAGTTGTCTAAACCTTAGAAGAGGAAGAGTTATTACTCCTGCTTAATTGAAGAGATGGAAGCCATTTCATCTTAGAGTTTCTCTGCATCTTTACCTCTTTCTTTTTCCTCTAAGAAAAAAAAATTCCTTTCTTCTATTGCAAGATTAAATCTTCCAACTCTCCTCTTTATCCAGTTGTTGCGGGCAATTTGCCACTTCAGTTGTCCCCATTCTGCCTTTGAATGCTGCCATCTTATATTCTTTTCCCTCTTGCATGCTCAATTCTCATATATCCTAAAAAAATTCCCCTAACCCAATGTTTTTTTCCCCTCACACTACCACCCCACACATTTCCTTGACTTTACTATCAAAATGTCAAGAGTAGGCTATTCTCTTGCATTCTTTTCATATTCACTACCTTACATTTAATTCCTTAAATTAAATAGTCTGGGTCATAGAGCTCTGTAGGTTTTTAAAATGTAGGTAAATTAACCCTAGAGAAATGAAAATACTTACTACATTTTAAAATAAAATTTTAGGTTATTAGACATAATGAACTCACCATTGACCCTATAGAAAATCTGCTTTCAAGTTTTATTCTGAAAATGATTTCCTATGGGGCTTGTTAAAATGTAGATCAGTGTATTATCCTAGCCTTGGGAATTAATATTTTTATCAAGTGTCTTTGGCATGATAGACAGAATTCTATAGATTCCACTCTTCCCCAAGTATCGTGTCCCCTGTTTATTCAATCAAACTCTAACCCACATACTACTATGAAGAGACTCTGCAGATGGAAGTATGGTTGCTAGTCAGCTGACCTTAATTAAACTAAGGGCATTTTCTCTGATTATTAAAGTGAGCCTAATGTAATTACATGAGCTGTTAAAACAGAAGAGGAAATCGGAAGAGTCAGTCAGAGAGATGGGGCAGAAGAATAAGGGAAAATAGATTTAAAAGGAGGGCAAGTCAAGAGAGATTCCAAGAGTGAGAAGGCTTTGATATGCCTTGTTGGTTCTGAAAATGTAGGGAGCCATGTGTGCCTGGAGAGAGTCTCTGGGAGCTCAGGACAGCCCCCGACTGGCAACTAGTAAGGAAATGGAGTTCCCATCAATACAACTGTAAGGAAATGAATTTGGACAACAGCATAAATGAGCTTGTATGCTGCTTTTTCACTAGAGCCCCAATAAGCAAAAGAACTCCACTGACAACAGTATTTTAGTCTGGTGAGACCTGCATCAGATTTCTGATTACTAGAAACTGAAGTAATAAATTTGTGTTGTCGTAAACTGCTAAGTTTGTAGCAATTCATTACAATAGAAATAGAAAATCAGTACACTTGATGATTAATATTCATGTAATCCATGGATCCATGCTAAAGTGTTCTTGTACTCAGGTTAAGAATTACCATTAAATTTTTGATATTTTTCTTAGTCTTTTTAATATTTCCTTACATGTTGTGAATTTCTCAAATGGGGAGTCCCTAAGGCATTACCTTGGATGTTCTGCTTAAGTTTGAATTACATCATTCACTCATGGGTTTATATATTACATCTTCAGGGACAGAGTGATGTGGAACATTGTGCATGGACTTTAAAGCCAGATGGAACTTAGTTTGAATCTGAGCTCCGTGATTTGCCACAGTATTAGTTGACAGTCATTAACTTATGCTGCGTAACAAACAACTCCCAAGTCTTAGAGGATTACAACATTAAAGTTTTATTTCCTTACTTACATTTCATATCAAGTGTGGTCTGCTTTGTTTTACATATGTCTTCTATGTTCTGGATTCAGGCTGAAGGAACAAAACTTACCTCCCGGAGAAAGGAAGAGCACAGTGTCATATCCGTGTGATGATTCTTCAAGTTTCTGATGTGATGTAGCATATATGTATATATATGTCTAGATGAATTCAGATAGACAAGTATGAAGTCAGTGATCTGGGAAAGTATATTCCTTCCTCAGGGAAGCATAGAAAACCATATGGCAAAAAACAGGGATATATAGTCTTTCTACTGGGAAAGAAACACAAAATTAGAACAATAATACACCCTATAAAAATTACTTTTATAATAGTAATAATTTACTTGTACATTTCTTAACTTAACAATTTTCTTGTATATTTTCTTAACTCCAGTTTACTAATTTAAAAATTGAGGATAGCAATAATCATTGTGCAGGTTGTACATGTATTTAAAATATTTGCTTTAGCACAGGAAACATTGTAGATGGTTTCTAAATATTGCTAACTTGCATTCTCCTTTATCCAGTTACTCTAATGATTTTTTTCCTGAGCTCCAGGACCCATACTTTTCATTGTTTAATGTGTATCTTACCAAGTCCTTCCATTATATATTTCACATGTCCTTAATTTCTCATTATTGTCCCTGAAAAACATAATTTCCTTCTGTACTTTGAACATTTTCTAAATGTAACTTTGATTTCTCAGCCACCTAGAAACAAAAACTATAAATTTTCTCCAACCAATATATTAATAGGTCCTGTTAATAGGCTTTATTATTATTCATTTTAATTGCTTCAGACATATTTCAAGAACCCATTAAATTTTCTTTGTAAAATTTAAAAATCCTCTTAGTTGGAAACATACATAATGACATGTAATGATCAATTATAAAATTGTAAAATTATAATTTAAAATTAACTATTTTACATTTAATATGTAACTGTTTATAATCTATTTTTTATTTTTTCTCCAAATTTAAAATTATGCATTTCTTTTCTTTCTTAAAATTTTTATTTCAAAATATTAAGGGTGCATAAATATTTTTCTTACATGGATGAATTGTATAATGCTGAAGTTAGGGCTTTTAGTGTGCCCATCACCAAAGTAGTGTACATTGTACCCAGTAGGTAAGTTTTTATCCCCCAGCCTCCCTCACTATCCCCCTTCTTAGTTTCCAATGTCCTTTACACCACTATATGATGATGTTTGTCCATTGTTTAGTTCCCAGTTATTAGTGAGAACGTGGGGTGTTCTCATTGCCATTCCCAAGCAAGCTACTTCACTTAGGATAGTGTTCTCCATCAATCCGATTTGCTGCAAAAGACATTATTTCATTCCTTTTTATGACTGAGTAATACTCCATGGTGTGTGTGTGTGTATCACATTTTCCTTACCGCCACTCATCAATTGATAGACACTTAGGTTGATTTCCATACCTCTGCAATTGTGAATTGTGCTATGGTAAACATTCAGGTACAGGTGCCTTTGTGATATAATGACTTCTTTTCTGTTGGGTAAATACCCAGTAGTGGAATTGCTGGATCGAATGGTAGGTCTACTTTCATTTCTTTGAGGAATATTCATATTTCTTGTCTTTAATATCAGATTAATTTTCAGCTCATTTGGTAATAATCCCTGAAACTCTTACAACATTGAGTGTTTGGGATAAATCTTCAGTTTTTGGTCAAACCTCAAATCTAATATTAGAAGTTGTTATTGATCATTGTGGGTTTTGACATTTTCATAACATCTGTAAGACTATTTCCACTTCCAAAATTATATGTTATATTCATTCATGAATATAACCATTTTATGTATGTATATTCTACCTACTTCATAGGTATCATTAATATTATTTGACACAGTGTTGAGAAAGCATTTAAAATAAATGCCAGATTTTCATTGTTTCTACTCTAATAAAATTAATAATGAATAAATATTAGAGATCATATTCCATCATCATGTGTATGGCATCTAATTTGACTAACTTTGCACTATGTAATGTAAATATTCTATAGTATTATAAATCATATGAAATATGACAGATTTCAGACTCCTAGATTTAAAAATAAATAAATTCTAGATGATTTCATGTGAAGTATATGAGATTCATGACTTTATACATATTTCATAGGCAAATTTTTAAAGAGTGCTACTGATTTAATATTTATGATTAAATTTTAGCTTTAATTCTCTGCTTTCCTTTTCTCCTGATATTAGGAAAGAAGAACTGGAATCCATTTCAAGCTAAAGAGGAAATTCAACCTGGACTATCTTTCTCTTTCAAGAAAATTAACAAAGTACCAATGGAGCCCTTTATCTATGGAGTGCAGACTTCATTAATTAATCCTTTTTATCTGTGACAGTTAAAGGTAAATCTCGAATATTCTGCTTCCTTGGAATGATTTTTAGTTTTACCCTTACTTGCTAAGCTACATTCTTTTAGCCATATGTTATCTTTTGTCAACCATGTATAAATTAAATCAAATTGTACGGGCTATTTTTTGCTTTGCAAGGACTTTTAAAAATATAGCCATTTAGATAAATACTTTTTCATATTATTAACTTAATAATTTTGAGAGCAACAGAAAGAAAATGGAGTATCTTTCTGTTACTCCTCATTTTCATAATAGTGGAAGGTGGAATTCATATGGCATTATAAGCAGAAATTTTCTGCATCACTAAGAACATGGCTTAAGGTGTAATGCCTCCTGGACAAGTTAGAAAAGCATTCTAATAAGGAAAATTTCTAGTCATATATCATGCACTGTCTGCACTATTTCTCTCCCTTTTCACTAAATATGCTTTCCACAAAAAAAAGGAATACTGGTATTTAGTTCATCTGTTCCTGCTACCTATTCCTCATCCGAAACCACGTATATATTTTGATCATTTGCTTTAGAAATAATTATTATTCAACAGTTCAACCACAGTCTATGGAAATGCAAGAAAACAAAATCCTGAGAACACAGGAGATATCTTTCTTTTGAATTTAATGCTTTAACTGTTTTGGTTGAGATACCAGCTGCTTTTTAAATGTTGATGCTTTTTTTCATGTAGGGCTATGCTGTTAAACTAATACCTGACAGGAACCAGTAATGAGGAAACATTCTAGTTACACGGGTATTTGTCCATTTATTCTCACTTTTAACAAAAAGTGACAAGCGTGTCACATTTCATCAGGTCACATCAGGTTGTGTCTCAAGAAAACAGAGAATATAAGATAACCCAGTTCAAACCAACATGCCTCACCCAGAAGCAGAGAAGAGAGGAAACAGAGGAAACATCAATTGCTTAGTATTAGAGAAAGAAAACTATAACCTATCTATAGGTTAACAAACACTTCGATTTCAAATACAGACTTGCTAACAACTACAATTGTTTCTTTCTCTTTATAGATGTTAAAATGATGCTATATTTATTTCTTAGCCATAATAGTTATTTGCTTAATATAGCATATTTAACAGCTCTATTAAAAATATAAAAATAATTATGATGGTAATTCCTTGATTTGAGGGAGCATGCTATCTGATTAATTACCTAAAATGATGTTGTTTAATACAGTAGCCGATAGTTACATGTGACTATTAAATTAAAATTAAATTAATCAGTTCTTCAGTTTCTTTAGTCACGTTTCAAGTGCTCAAAAGTCATACGTAATTAGTGGCTTCTATATTAAACAGCACTGATATCAAACATTTTCATCATTACAGAAAGTCCTTTTAGACAGTGCTAATTTAAAATATTACAGGTAAAATATAGTCCTAACACCTGAAACTATGTATAAAGCATTCAAAAAAGTGGTTTCAGGGTCAAAGTAGCTATTATTCAAATATTAATACTTGTGGCTTAAATATATATTATGTAGTATATTTATTAATTATATATATATGTATTTATACATGTGTGTTTATATGTATTGATGACATATTTGTCAAAAACAAGAAACAGATACTGATAAATTACTATTGGCTAAACTGTATAATTAATTCAGATTTCACCAGTTTTCCCATTTATTCTATATTTTTAGTTCGTTTCAGGATCCAATCCAGGATCCCACATTACACTTAGTTGTCATGTTTTTCATACTTTATTTTTGAATGACCTTGAAAGTATTGAGAAGTACCGATCCCATGCTTTGTAGAATATCCCTAAATTGGAAATTGTCTGATGTTTTTCTCGTGATTAAGCTATAATTAGGTTGTTTTGGAAATGGAAGAGCACAGAGATAAAAGCCATTTGCCTCACACCATGTCAAGGATGGATACTATCAACATGATTTGTGACAGTTGATGTTGACTTTGATCACCTGGCTGAAGTAAAGTTTTTCAGGTTTCTTCTCGGTAAAGTTATTTTTTCCATACTGTGTTCTCTGGAAGGAAATCCCTATATGTAGGTCTCATTTAAGGAACAGAGAATCCTGCTCTACCTCCTTGAAGGTGGAATATCTACTCAAATTATTTGGAATTCTTTTGCATGGGAGATTTGTTTCTTCTCAAATATTTATTAATTTATTCAGTCATTTATTTATAATCAACATGGACTCCATATTTATTTTATACTTTAGAGAACAATTCAATAGTATTTTATTTTGTTGCTCAAATTATTCCACATTTGGCAATTTATAACTCTTTTAGTTCCCTTCTATTTCTCTTTGACATAGCACCATCATTGTGCAGTTATTATTATTATTATTTTAGCAGATTCTTACTTTTTGTCATTATAATATGCTCCAGGGTAATTTTGTATATTGCTTGCCCAGGTCTTAGACTTAGCAATTTCTCCAAGAAAAGCTTATTCTTTTTATTGATGAATGACATGAGAAACCAAGATTTGTGACCCTCAAAAGTTAGGTCTTAGAGTAGGTCAGAAGGGAAATTGATGGCTTCACAATTTCAAAACAAACCCAGAAGGAAAACAAAAAAAAAAAAACAAAAAAAAACTGTGTTCTTCTTGGAGACATTAGCAAGATGGTACAATAGGAGTGACTTTGCTTCTTCCCATGCATATATTAAATAAACATCTATACATGGATTAATCCTCTCTGAGAGAAAGCCAGAAACTAGTTGAGAAACTCTTACACTGGATGACTGAGAAAATATATGCATCAAAATGAGTGGGAAAAGCTGAGATACACTTAAACACAAAGTCCACACTGGGAATTGTGCCTTAAAATTCGGAAAGAATCCTGACTCCCAGCTCTCTCTGAGGTTTGAAGGCTCTGGCCCACACATATAGTGCCTCAAGTAATAGAATTCTCCCCAGAGAATTTGGCTATAAAATCATCTAGCTCTCAAACAGAAGGAACTCAGCATTTTTGAGTTTCATTAGACCACAGAGAACAAGGAAGTGGTTTTCATAGGCATATGAGCACTTTCAGCAGCTATAGCCCCTGAGATCATTGTGGAGAGAACAGCCTAACATGCCCAGTTCCCAGTTTCTCTATGGAAGAAGTTTGTTGGCACACTTATCCAGATGCTGCTTGAGGATTGGGCTTCTCACTTGCCTGCACCTGAAAGTTGACAAGGCAGATAAACAATAGACCTTCACAGACCTGAATCAGAGTGTGATTACCTTCCTGCATTTTTTCCCCCTTGCTCACTCCAGTGATAAATCCAGGCTTACAGATTATTCCTGGAAGGAGTTTTGAGTACCCCAACTTTTATAGCTCCAACCCAAGGTACTGGCTCCTAAATCATCTGGCTCTAAGAGTTGATGGGATTCTGCATTCCCAAGTCTCCCTAGACCACAGAGAGCAAAATGATGGTTTTTAAGTAGGTGTACCTCCAATGGCTACTGAGTGAGAGTGCAGGCATTTGTCACAGATTTTCTCCCTGGATTAGTACAGAGTGAGTGGGAGATAAACTATAGCTCTCATCATCTCCCTGAGGATAGAAAGAACTAGAACACACATTTAACACCACAACTTTTTTAGCTGCATTTCAAAAACTAACTTCAATTTTGCCTCTCTTGAGACACCGACAGGACTTGGTATACCCTAATCTCTTGGTGACCATTAAGAACAAAGACAGCAGTTTGGGCAAGAACAAAAATTTGAGAGGTACTAGTCTCTGGTTAGGTTGATTGATGAAATATGTCTTCTATATTAGGCCAGTTTGACAAGACAGAGAGAGGTGATTGTATTATGTGATACACAGACCAACACAGAGAGTAAAGATAAATGAAGAAACAAGGAAATTTCTACAAATAAAAGAATAATATTAATACAATCCAGAAACTGACAATAGAGAAATGAATATATAGGATTTACCTGAAAGGGAATTAAGAAAGATGGTCATAAATATTCTCACTGAGGTCAGGAGAGTTGTGCATGAACAAAGTGAGAATTTTAACAGAGAGATAGAAAATATTTAAAAGTATTAAATAGAAATCATAGACCTGAATAATAAACTAACCAAATTGAAAAATTCAATAGAGGGGTTTAACAGCAGATTAAATGAAGCAAAAAAAAAAAAAAAGAACCAGCAAATGCAATGAAACCACCAAATTTGAGGATCAAGCAGGAAAAGGAAGAAAAAATAAAGATAAATTAAGGAACTTATGAGACATATCAACTGGAACAATTGCCCATTATTGGAGTTAAGAAAGAGAGAGAGGAATCTTGTTCAAAGAGATAATGGCTGAAAAGTTCCCACACTTTTTGAAGGAAATAGAAATCCAGATCCAGGAAGCAAGCTGAAAAGACACTAAATAAAACAAATTCAAAGAGAGTTCCACTTATAAACATTATAATGTAAAGGTCAGAAGTTAAAGATATAGAATTGTGAAAGCAGTGAGAATGCATCTTATGTACAAGACAATCTCTATAAGACTATCAGCGTATTTTTCAGCAGACATCTTGTAGGCCAATAGCAAGTGGGATAAAATATTCAAAATATGAAAGAAAAACACTGCCAAACAAGAATACTATATCCAGAATATCTGCTCCTCAAAAATGAAGAGGTGGTAAGACTTTTTTTTAAAAAACTGGGGGTTTATCACCGCTTGACTTGCCTTACAAGAAATGCTAAAAGGAGTTCTCCATGTTGAATTTAAAGGACACTAAACAACAACAGGAGAGCATAAGAAAATACAGAGCTCTCTGCAAAGGTAAATTATATGGCAAAAAGGAAATATTTTATTACTATAATAGTGGTGAATAAATCAATTGTAATCTTACTATAAAAGTTAAAAGGCAAAAGTATTAACAACTAAATTATGTTAATCAATACATAATTTAAATAATTGTAAATTATGACATTAAAAGTATATAATATAGAGGGATAAGAGATAAAAGAAATAAAAGAGTTCTTGCATGCAAGGAAAGTTAAGTTATTATCAGCTTAAAATAGACTATTAGAATGTAAGGTATTTTATGTAAGCCCTTTGGTTAAAATATACATGAAAGTTACACAAAAGAAATAGAGAAAGGAATCAAAGCCAAGTAACACTAAAACCCCTCCCCCAAAACACACAGGAAGCCAGAAAGAGAGCAAAAGAGGGACAAATGAACCAAAGGACAGACAGAAAATACTTAACAAAATGGCAATTGTATCAATAGTTACTTTAAATGTAAATGGATTAAAATCCCCAATAAAAACATACAGAGTGGCTGAATGGATAAAAAAACACAAGATTCATCTATGTGTTGTCTATAAAAAACTCACTTGAGATTCAAGAACACACACAGGATGAACATGAAATGGAAAAAGGTATTCTATGCAAATGGTAACTGAAAGAAAGCAGGAGTAGCTATACTTACATCAGATAAAATAGACCTTAAGTCAAAAACTATCCCTAGAGACAAAGAAGATCATTAAATAATGAAGAAAGGATCAATTCAACAGGACTATATAACAATTGTAAATATATATGCACCCAAGCATATAAAGCAAATATTGAAAATCTGAAAGAAGAAATATTGATAGCAATACAGTGACATATGAAATTGTAATATCCCACTTTCAATAATAGAATATTCAAACAGAAAATCAATAAACAGTGTATTTGATAAATGCTATAGAACTAAATGTAACTTGACATTCTTCTGCTGTTAGCTGAAAAGTTCTGCATTATGTCTGACATACACAGAATGCACACAGAACATTGTCCAGGATAGATCACATGTTAGGTAACAAAATAAGTCTTAACAAATTTAAGAAGATAGAAATCATACCAAGTATCTTTTTTGACCGCAATGGATGACACTAGAAATCAGTAATATTATGAAAATGGAGAAATTTTGAAATATGTGGGAACTAACTAACACAATTTTGAACAACCTCTGGGTAAAGAGGAAATCAAAAGAGAATTTTAAAAATATGTCAAGCTTTTATTCAACATAGTGCTTGAAATCCTCGCCACAGCAATTAGGCAAGAGAAAGATATTAAAGGCATCCAAATGGGGACAGATGAGATCAAACTCTTGCTCTTTGCTGATGATATGATATTATACCTAGAAAACCCCAAGGACTCATCTAAGAGACTCCTAGAACTGATAAATGAATTCAGCAAAGTCTCAGGTTACA
>RJWJ010044749.1:0-12032 GCA_004363605.1 Indri indri | reverse complement strand
GCTGGGACTACAGGTGTGTGCCAACACATCTGGCTAATTTTTATTTTTTATAGAGATGAGGTCTCCCTATATTGCTCAGGCTGGTCTCAAACTCCTGGCCTCAAAGGATCCTCCCTCCCGGGCTTCCCAAAGTACAAGGATTACAGGTGTGACCCACCACACCAGCTCTGGGTATTTGTTCTTTTTTTGTTGTTTTTTCCATTTCAGAATATTACTGGAGTGAAAACACTTTGATTCTATGTATATTGCCTTTGCACCACCCGAGTCAGAGCTACAAGTATGCCCATCCCCATTCCCCTGAAAGTGTGCACTGCATCCATTAGGTGTGAATATACCCATCCTCTCCTTCCCCTTCCCACCTACCTGACACCCAATGAATGTTACTTTCATATGTGCAAACAAGTGTTGACCTATATAGTGAAAACTACACTGAGAAAAGAAATTGCAGAGGATGTAAACAGATGGAAAACCATGCCATGTTCATGGATCGGCAGAATCAATATTGTTAAAATGTCTATACTACCCAAATCGATCTACAGATTCAATGAAATCCATATTAAAATACCAACATCATTTTTTTCAGATCTAGAAAAATAATTCTGTGCTTTGTATGGAACCAGAGTAGACCCCGTATAGCCAAAGTAAACTTAGGCAAAAAGAACAAATTAGGGGGCATCAATCTACCAGACTTCAAGCTATACTACAAGGTGATAGTAACAAAATCAGCATGGTGCTAGCACAAGAATAGAGACACTGACCAATGGAACAGGACTGTTCTTATTTTGGGTTGCCAATTTGATTGACCTTCCATGTTTCCTGCTGACTTAAAGGAAGTCTCTATATTCCTGTGCCTTTTCCTGGGTTGTCCCTTAGAGAATGTAGTTTGTTAAGTCCTAGGGGAGATGTGTGGTTTGGCCTCTTGTGCCCCACCTGTGGGAAATGAGCAAGTCAGGAATCAGGGCCTCTTCTGGAAGCAATCTGGCTAGAGGTGAGAGACCGTCTTCATTTCTTGGAGCCATGAGTGTTGGGCTCACCACCTCACATCTCTCCTACACCCAAGCCTAGGAAGACTCCCTGTGAGACTGTGCCCTCCTTCCTTACACTTCCCAAACTTTACTAACAGAGAACTTGAGGCATCTTTTGGTCTCTGATCAATCTGAGGTTATTGTAAATAACCTCTGAATCAATTATTTTAATAGAGTGATTACACTTTCTGTTCAGGAATGCCCATCTATAGCACCTATTGTAACAGCCCTTTGGTTCCAAACCCCTAAGTAGAGTCTCCTCTTCTTTAAATGCATGGTCAAAAATTGAAAATGAGACATTCTACCACTACCAAATACTCAGTAGAATGATTCTTAAAATTTGATGTACTTAGGGGTGCTTGTTCAAAAATGTAGAGTTCCTGACCTCACCCAGGAAATACTGAAAGCAGGTAAATGTTATGCAGGTATGGGGTGGTATGCCTCCAAGGTGGTCCCATTCCTCCTCATATGGGAATGCCAATCTGCCATCAAGAGGTGGAGTCTGTTGTTCCACCACTTTGGGTCAGGCTGGCCTGTGACTCCTTTGATCAACAGAATACAGAAAAAGTTACACTATGATTCTGAGCTAGCAGCTTCCACCTGGTTTTTTTGGAATTCTCACTCTGGGAGAAGTTTGAGAAGTCTAACTACCCCGAGACAGCCATGCTGTAAGGAAGCCCAAGCTGGCCACCACGGAAAGGCTGTGTGGGAGAGATGTTTATGCAGCCCCAGCTGGTCTAGCCATCCCAGCTCAGGGACCATTTATGTGAGTGAAGAAGCCTTCAAATAGCTCCATCCCCAACCACCTTCAAATTATAACTGTAGGAGGGACCACAAGTAAGAACCCCCCCCCCCCAGCTGAGCCTCATTGGCCTCCAAAACCACAGGATATCATAATAAAATGAATAGTTTCTTAAAGCCACTAAACTTTGGGAGTGTACGGTAAGTAGATTTTTCATGCAGGTCCCATGTGCCACACTTTTAGAAATACTGTGGTGGGTTATAAATCAAAGACACTAAAGCATTTAATGCATTCAAACTGTGGATGACTTAAAACCTTTAGTCAGTCTCTGTGCATCACTCGCTAGAGCACTTTCAGTTTCTAAATATTTCTGTGGTGTGCTCTAGCTGCCATCAATATCTTATTATGCTCTAGTTATTGGCTCGGCCCTTACAGGAGATATAGAATTTTAGTAGCATGTGGCCTCCATGGTTGGCTGCTTGACAGATTGTTTAATATGCACCCAGTGTTGAATTCTATTATGGCAAATAAAGCACATAATGGTTTATGCTCAGTTCAGACACCTCTGTCATAGATTATTCCTTCCCCTATCAAAAAAAGACACCAATTTTAAAAGACATACCATGTCCAGTAATACTGGCAAGCTAACTCAAAGTCTCCCTTACCTGATGTTTCTCATGGAAATTTCTTTGGAATCATCACTCTAATAAGCTCTGGCTATAATGCATACTCTTTGTTATCTTTCTGAAATATTCAGTCTGAAAACAGTGCATGCCACCAAATTCTAGAAGGCCAATGTCAGAGCTGTTTCCTACTCTCTTACACTAGTGTTCCAGTAGAGCATTGCTGAGGTCTTAGGTTCTCCAGCTTAGCTGTCATGGCAAGCATGCTTTCTGTTTCAATTATAGAGTAGTGATTTACTTGGAAATGCAAATGGGTCCTCCTTCAGAATTAATAACATCCCAGGATATTATTAGCCCAGGTAGTGGCCTCCTCACATTCTCTTAAAGAGTCACCTTTCTCTCGTGCATACCCCCATCAATAAAAACAAGCAAACAAAAACCCAGAGCCTACATGTCCAGGCATTTTAATTGATTGATTGATTTTATTTCACTTAAATATTTTTTAAACCTACAGTCCCCTTCCTTTTGTTTTGTTCTGTTCTGGTCCTTTCAAGTTTTCCATGGTCTGGGTTTTGCTGATTACATCCCTGTAGTATCTTTTACACCTGTTTCTCTGCATCTTCTATGTTCTGGAAAGTGATAGTTAAACCTATAGACCTGGTCAGATTCAAGTTCAATTTGCTTTGCCTCTATTTTTTCATTCCCCAAATCCAGGTCAAATGTAGCAGAGTTCACTAATGGTTCATGTGTTAGTTATATATTGCTGCATAATAAATTATCACAATCTTAGCAGCTTAAAACAATTCACATTTAATATCTCACAATGTCTGTGAGTTGGGAGTCCAAGCATGACTCGACTGGGTCGTCGGCTTAAGGGACTCACAAGGCTGCAATCATAGTGTTGGGTGGGGCCACAGTCTCTTTTGAGGCCCACCTCAAATGAGATGGGTCTGCTTCTCAGCTCACTCGAGTTGTTGGCAGAATTCAGTTCCTTGCAGTTGTAGGATTGAAAACTTGTTTCTTGCTGGCTTTGGTTGGAGGCCACCCTCATCTTCCAGAAACCGTTCAAAGTTCTTTGCCTCACAGGTTTCCCAACACAGGCAGCTCCCAACACAGCAGCTTCTTTCTTCAAAGCCAGTAAGGGAGAGAGACAGTTCCAGAAAAATAGGTTCATAATCATACACATAACCAGATAAATCCTGTCAATTTTCCATATTCTGCTAGTGAGAAGCAAGTCACTGTTCACTTCAGGGCAGAGGACTGTCTATGGGCTGGAACATCACAAGGCAGGAATCATATGGGGCCCACCCTACAGTCTGTCCACCACAGATGGACAACACTGGAGTGGAATACAGCACAGGGCAGAATGGTGGTGACTTTCCATTTAAGATGTACTAGATATCCCCTTGATATCCCTTCCCTTCCATTGCTTGGGGAAGTCCTGACACTACGGACTTTTCACTGGCCATTTCCGCCTCCTTGGTGCTCACTTATGCCCTTACAGCTTGATTTTGTCCATTCACTGGGGCCTCATGTCCTCTCCCTGGACTGTTCTGAAAGGTTTGCTTTTCTTGTGCAAAGAATTTAGTTCTTTTTGATTGAATCTTTAATTTTCCTGGCTATGGTCTAAAGCCTATTTTTCTGCAATGAAATGGCTTAGCAATGTGTTTTGCTAAAAAATAATAGAAAACAGAAACCTATATTTTCCAGCCTTCATTTACATGAGCAACACACCATAGCTATTCTGCTTACCATGGTATTCTGCACAATTTGATATGCTTTCAGAGGCTGAGCAATAAAGAATGATGCAGACAGGTAACTGCTGTGCAAGGTCTTTCCCATGCTTGTTTAGATTGGAGTCTGCACTTTTTCTGTCTCCTAGTTAAAGTTCTTAAGAATTCCAAAATGTTCCTTATATATGGGTGAGAATTAGGCTCATTAAACCAAAGGTAATTTGTTCATCACAACTATAGGCTTCTACGGCTTTCAGTCTGTCTTCCTGTCTATCTGCTCTAATCAAACAGCTGCCTTATATAATAAGATGAAAGAATAAGAAAATCTTGACTCTTTGACAAATTTCAACTCTTGGTCCTGGAGGTGGGGGAACTATTTGCCAAGAGATATCTCCAATGCAGTGATTCTCCAATTTCAGTGACCATCAAGATCACCTAGAGAATTTGTTATAATTCAGATTACTGTGTGCCCCACCCCCCCGCAGATTTCAGCATCAGTATCTGGAGTGTCACCCCTAGTCTTTTATTCAGTAAGTCTGTAGTGTTGCCAAAGAAATTGCATTTCCAACAAGTTGCCAGGTGGTACTCATGCTGCTGGTTTGGGAACCACACTTTGGGAACCACAGCTCTAACATACTGTTCAAAATAGCTCACAACACAGCAAAATGGGGTAGGATCAAGTTGTGAACCACCCCTATGAATTCTGAAGGCCATGCAACCTTAGCAATAACTATGCCAAGTAGAGGAGAAGACCAAAGTCTGAGTAGTCACAGACTCAGTACCAGTGCTACTGAGTTCCCAGTGTTATTCTAATTTTCTGGAGAGAACCATGGAACTGCAAGATCTGAAAGAAAGAGAGGGCATATGGCTGGCTGTCTTTGAAGAGGATCTGAAGCCATGAAGAGTTGAGGTGCTGATGAGTAAAACTAAAGCTCACCAGATTCAATATTGCACTGTGAGGAAAGTTGAATGTGACATCATAATCAGTCATTAGCAGTAAACATTTTCTAATTTGAGGGCAATCATTAAGATGGTTTTTGGAACTTTCGCACGTTTCTCTACTCAGATTCATCTGTCGATGGCATTGAAGAATAACTTGTTCCTAATGTTTGCAGCAAATGATTTGTAATGACCCTTCTTCAATACTTGGCAGTGGATATTTTGTTTTGTTTGGATTGTTTTGATTTGTTCGGTGGTTGTTTTATATATAAGTATACTGTTTAAGTCATTTGCAAGACTATAAATAGAAAATAAATTCCTCATTTTTAATTTAAAAATAATATTAATTAAATAAATTAATGCCATATAGAAAAATAAATTATCAATTTTAACATAATGTAATTGTCATACCAAATATGTCCCCAAATAATTAATTTTACTAGTATCTTGCACTTCTAAACTCATTCTTTACAGAGACAACATTCTTTGCAAGGCATTTGTTTGCAGATAAGCAAATGCCTATGGTTTTATAAAATCTCAAAGATGAAAACAAAACAAATGAAATTAAAATGTGTCACAGCAACATCATTTTAGGTGTAGTATAAAAAATAAAGTATTTTACTCTTGAATCATGCAGTGAATTTTCTCCCCAATATTTCTAGTTGTTACTTAGTTCATGAACAGCATGAACAGTCAATAAGTCATTTATAAATCGGAGAAAAGCAGTGAATAAGAAAGGTGAGAGTACAAAGAGTGCAATGCGCACCATCCGGGGGATGGACACAGTTGAAGCTTGGACTTGGCGGTGGGGGGGGTGGCAACATATGTAACCTAAACATCTGTTCCCCCATAATATGCTGAAATAAGGGGAAAAAAAGGTGAGAGTAGATTCTCTCCAATGTGTATCTTAAATCTAGGCCTTTCAGCCATCCTTAGATACAATCATTATCTTCCCCGGAAGAGAATTCACAGGTGATACTGAGAAAGTTGTTTGGGAACACTTGGCCTTAACTCCTTTCTTTGCTGACATTTGCTGTTATCTGATTTATATAAAGATAGATCTATATTTGACCTATATCTATTAAAAAAAAAAAACAAGGGTAGGTTTTTTTTTTTCCTTTCCCTGTACATGCGATTTCAGTGTCTGTTAGGTTGAACCATATGAGGTTGCTCTATTTGATAATTTTTGACCTACAAAAGCAATCTCGTAAGCATGGCCCAGTAATTTATGAGGAACAGTGTCGCATATGATAATATATGTGTTTTTATGAACTCATTTCATTTATTTGGATTTAAATTCTTCAAGGAGAATACTTTGTAAGTTACATTATAACTTTCAAAAAATTAACAAATTTACTCATGGTTTTTAATTAAATAGCATCCAAGTAATTGATCTAGACATAGAATACCACTGTGGAGGGGGTGCAGGAATGTAGGTTACCCAAGTATTTCTTCTTCTTCAATTATGAAAAGATTATTTAAAGTAACTATTGCATTAGCAATAAATCATAGAAAGAACTTGAAACATAAATTTCATACAGGATGGAACACTAAAATCCTATAAAAAGTTCATATTGTACCTTACGATAATGTTCAAAAATACAGGACAGATTCAATTTTAACACCAGGCCTTAGTCAACACATAAGAGAAAGCTTGGCAGTAAATTTGGGAAAGAGAAGCTATATTCATTCATCCATTTATTTATCTATTTATTAAGTTAATACTTGTTGAATGACTACCTAATGCCTGGCACTCTTGCAACAACTGGATTTACACTCACATAAAAGATAGAAATGTTCCCTTCTCTCACTGAATTCACTTTCTATTCCAACCATATTGCCATTAGAGAGAGTAAGAATGGTCCAATTACCCATACAAATGCCTGCGTAATGATCCATTGGCTGTGTATACCAAATTTGCTATGGTTTATCTTATACATCTGACTTACTTTTGGTTTAGTTTTATTTCTTGCTTTACACTCTAAATGTCTTTTATCTAACTTTCTTGCCTAATTGCACTGGCTAGAACCTCTAGTAAAATGTTGAATAGAAGTGGCAAGAGCAGATATCTTTGTCTTCTTCTTTTATTTTATTTGTTTGAGGTAGGATCTCACTCTGTCACCTGAGCTAGAGTGCAGTGGTGTCATCATACCTCACTGCAACCTCAAACTCCTATGCTCAAGTGATCCTTCTGCCTCAGCCCCCCAAGGAGCTGGGATTCACTAAGCCCGGGTAATTTTTCTCTTTTTGTAGAGATGGGGTCTCTCTGTTGTTCAGGCTGGTCTCAAATTCTTGGCCTCAGCAATACTCCCACCTCAGCCTCCCAGACTGCTAGGATTATAGGCATGAGCCACTGAACCTGGCCTTCGTTTTCTTTTTCAAAAACCACTTTATTGAGGTATGATTGACATGTAAAGATCTGTACATATTTAATGTATACAACTTGAGGAGTTTGGTTTTAAGTGTACACTCATGAAACCATCGCCATTATCAAGGTCATAGGCATGTTCATCACTTTCTGAGGTTTCCTTTTTCCCCTTTTGGTATTATTATGTTTGTGTGCATGTGTGTGTAGCAAGAACATCGAACATAAGATCTACCCTCTAAGCAGATTTTAATTATACAATATAATATTGTGAGCTATAGGTATTCACTATATAGCAGATCTCCAGAACTTATTTATTTTGCATAACGGGGACTTTGTACCTTTTGACCATCACACCCCCATCCCCCACCCTCTTCTAGGTCCTGGCGGATCTTAATTAGAAGAATCGTTATAGGAAGCACAGTGAATTGATAATGATATACTTTTATACAGCCTGGATTTTGTAATTTGACATACCTTAATTTATTTTGGAACTAAAATTTCTTAGCAATATATTATTTGCAACATGACTGTACAAGTCATATATCCTGTCTTATGTATGTTAAAAGAACTCTGATTTTTCCCCATCTGCTATGGCTAAAAGAAATAGATTCTCTGATTCAGTGATTCTCAACCAGGTGTGATTTTTCCCACTTCCCTGCTCCCACAGCCCCCCACCCAGGGACAGACACTGCTAACCATCGCTACAATGCCCAGTGCAGCAAACTCCGCCCCCCGCCTGCCCCTCCCACCCTAAACAAAAAGTTTCCCTGCCCAGGTTATCAATAGTGTTGAGGTTGAGAAACCCTGCTCTCACTAATATAAGAGATTACTCTCTTCACATCTTGTTTTTTCTCTAGCTCTGTACCTGTCTCTTAAAAGTATAACTTCATTGGTTTATCCTATCATTCATTTTTTTTATTTCAGAATATTATGCGGGTAGAAACATTTTGGTTGCATATAATGACTTTGCCTTGCCCAAGCCAGGGCTACAAGCATGCCCTTCCCCCATACAGTGCCCTCCGCATTCATTAGTTGTGAGTTTACCCACACTCACCCCCCTCCCACCTGACTGGCACCCAGTGAATATTACTACCATGTAAGCACCGTAGTGTTGATCAGTTACTACCAATTTGATGGTGAGTACATGTGGTGCTTATTTTTCCATTCTTGTGATACCTCACTTTGAAGGATGGGCTTAAGCTCTAACCGGGGTAGTACAAGAGGTGCTAAATCACAATTGTGTTTTGTAGTTGAGTAGTATTCCATGGTATACATATACTACATTTCATTAATCCACTCATGGATTGATGGGCACTTGGGTTGTTTCCACATCTTTGCAATTGTGAATTGTGCTGCCACAAACATTCGAGTGCAGATGTCTTTATTATAGAATGTCTTTTTTTTTCCCTTTGGGTAGATGCCTAGTAGTGGGATTGCTGGATCAAATGGTATTTCTATTTTTAGCTCTTTGAGATATCTCCAAATTATCTGTGGTACACAGGGTTTGTACCATTCATTTTTTTACATCCTTCCAAAAATAGTTGTTAAGACATTATGGGGGATATGAAGATGCATAAAATAGGATAGTTGTTCTTTAATTCACACCTGACTTCAAGAACCTACTTTACATATAAATGGAGAATTATTTAGCTTTCTGAGAAGGACGAGTGACCCATTAAACATCCCTTTGGATGATGAAATCAGGACATCTTTTGTGCATTCTGCTCATCTTTCCAGCTCCCTCCCGCTCGAGTTGAACATCATTTTGCATGGTAGAAGTCTGGTTCTAAAATCTTTGGAAGAGAAAAATGCAGTTCTATTGTTCAAATTGCATCAAAGGCAGAACCATGTGGGGGTGAGAAGGACAGGAAAATACGACCCTTTGTAATCATAATGTGGGGAAAATGTTTGGCTTAATAACAGGTTACAAAATAGATTTCTTAATCTAAAACGATAAAATCTCCTGAATAGGGGCAAGCTGATACCTCAGATAATGAACAAATAAGGCAATATTTATTCACATTGTATACCCTGGGATAGATCTAGCAAGTAACCCTTTCTTGTCTACAGCTAGTCACTTCTACACTTTGACAGTACAAAATTCTTTCTCATTTGCACCGGAAATGGCAATGAGTCCAATCAGGAAAAGAAGACATTGACATTGTGTGATACACCCCTGTCTGAATAGTCAAATACAGGTGTTCTTTGACTACATTCGACTGAAAAAATATAGAGACACAGAAAAGCTAAGTATGAAGAAAGAATGTTTTTGTTTGTTTTTGCATCATCAGTCACTATTGCACATATACCACATGCATGCGTGTATACACATATGTATGGATATATGTGTGTGCACATACATGTGGATGTGGAGGGCTGTGTGTGTTTATCATACACAGTGGGCCCTCCATATCCATGGGTTCTGCATCCATGAACTCAACCAACCCCAGCTGGAAAATATTAGGGAAAAAAATGGTTGTGTCTGTACTGAACAAGTACAGACTTTTTTCTTGTCATTATTCCCTAAGCAATACATTGTAACAACTATTTACATAGCATTTACATTGCATTATGTATTATAAATAATCTAGAGATGATTTAAAGTATATGAGAGGATGTGCGAATACTACACCATTTTATACAAGAGATTTTGGTATCTGCTGGGGTCCTGAAACCAATCCCTCATGGAAACAGAGGGACAACGGTAGAGAGAGAGAGAGAGAGAGAGAGAGAGAGAGAGAGAGAGAGAGAGAGAGAGATGCATATTCTGTATTATTCAGAAACACCCATGTAATGAAGAGGTTTCCTGTCTGTCTTTTCTTTAAAGAGCTGATTAAGTAGTTCACAATAGAGCAGTGAGCTATTTGCTCTTATCCTCAATTTTCCTGATGATTCACCTAGAATATGGCTATCTGGAAACAGCTAAAATTAACAGAACAATTTAGAAAACCCACTGAGCTAAAGTTGCACAGTGCAGACTAAAAGAAGGGAGGAAAATGAGTGACTCAGGGGATTCTTAATGGAATGTCAAACCTTTCATGTTCATGCTCCCTCGATTTACGGATAAGGTACTTTCATAGATATTTTCAAAGTGCTTTTTTGGACAACCATTGCTTCCAATCAGGGGAGGCAGATACAGTTGTGGTGTTTCAGGAACGAGTCAAAACTAGAATCCAAACTTCCAGCTCTGAATTTCTGGTGTTTAGAGCATCATCAGTGACTTGGGGGCCTGTGCAGCATTTGTACCACCTCTGCTCACCTGGGAGCCTGCTCTGAAGTAAGCTTCTCACCTAAATCAGTCCCAAGGTATGAAGGAAGTTCTGAGAATCCATTGGCCTGGGATGGCATAGGGGACTGCCAGAAACAATCCAGTGGTTCCTCCCAGAGCGGCTTACACCCCCACACTCAGCATGAGAATCTCTCTGGCTGGGAGAGGTTTTACTGGGGTAGGAACTCCCCATTCTGAAGACCCTCCACTTCAGATTATAGCACTTGGGTGGCCACAAGATCTGGAGTAGTTCAAACATTTAAACATCTGGGACAGGCATAGTGGCTTTTCGGAAAAGAGATGATCACAAGAATTGGTGCAAAGCTTCCCCAAGGTCACTCCACTGCTTCCCAATTTCTCAGAGAAAAAATGGAGGGCAGATGGGCCTTTAGTGAAAGACATTGTTTCTAACTCAGTCTTGTTTTTATGGGGACAAATTCTCCCCTTAATTCATGACCATGAAATTCAAGTGTGCCCTGCAGCCAATGACATCGAGAAAGAGGAGCCTCCAGAGAGGTCTGTGAGAAGCTACCGGGGTCTCTACTGGTGAGCAAGGCCGGAAGTCAGGAAGACAACCTGGACGCCAGGGAGAGGAGAGGAGAGGAGAGGACAGCCAGAGGCTGTATCAATCTGTCACCTCATCTCAGAGCAACAGCCAGAGAGGGGAATTCTAGAAAAGGCAGCTCCTAACCTAACAAGTTAAAGATAATACACTCCATCAAAAAAAAAAAAAAAGTGATAGTCAAGTTAGATAAGGACTAAAATTAATTGTTGGATCTTGTAATGGATCTTTGCACTGCAAGAGCAAATTCGGTGGCATAATTAGAGCAGGAGATTATCTGGAGTAGGTTTACAAGAGATCAGGTGGCAGCAATACCTGTGTCTGAGAGGTTTTACTGCAGAGAGGAGCAAAGAAGTGTAGCAGAGAAGCTGGGCAGCAAGTGAGGCCAAGAGAGGAGTTTTACTTTTTTTTAAGTTGGAGGAATAATGACATGTCTGTGTGCTTATGGGAATGACCAGTGGAGAGTGTGTGTTTGATGCTGAACAGATGTGGGAGCAATGGGTTTGGATAGAAGAAAAGAGAGAAAAGCAAGCATGCTGGAGACGTTGGCTTGAGAAAGGACCCCGGAATCCCAGCAGTGCTTGTGGCACCACTGCTGCTGGCCTGATATCAGCCAGTGTCCTCTGCTACCTAGATGACTGCAGTAGCTTCTAACTAGTCTCCCTGCCTCCTCCCTTTATCCGCCTGTAAATTATTCTCACACGGCATTCAGAGTGATCCTTTAAAAACATAGATCAGGTCACCCCAGTGCTCAAACCCTGCAATGGACCCC
>RJWJ010044748.1:0-12027 GCA_004363605.1 Indri indri | reverse complement strand
AAATTAGGACAATTATTGTGACTCTTGAGTTAAATATTTTTCCACCCATTGATCTGGAGTTTTGGCATCAGTCTCCTTCCTTCGTGGCTCACTCTCTGCACGCCACACTTTGGGCAGACGTGCTCCAAACAAGAGCTTATCCCATTGAGCAGAATGGGGTCTGTGGATTATTAATTACCTACTGAATCTAATTGTTAGGCCTGCTCACTTCCGTGGAGTTTTGCACATGTCAAGTTCCTCTTACTTGGCTCAGAAACTGGTGATTCATCTCTGGATGGCCCCCAGAGAATGGTGAAGACAGGCGAAAACATCCCCGCCAGTGAATTACCAGGGCTAGTGGAAACGCCATCCCCGTTGTAACCTGTGCCACACCAGGCAGATGCACATAGCAAATGACAGGAGCCCTGCTTGCTGCGCTGACCTGAGCAGCCTTCTCTCCCAGGGACCCACAGGCACAGCGGGACTGGACGGCTCATCCACCTCCACCCTGGGAGGGCCCTGTTTGGTTCAGCCGAAGCATCACACCCTGCTGTAGCAGAGCCCGGGCGAAAGGCAAGATCTAGTGAGCTCATGCGTATTTCCACTAGCATGAGGCTGACCAATGACCTCAGAGAAAATCTTCCTTAATTCCCAAAGCATAATTTGAATTTTTATGAGAAGTGAGAAGGAGGAGGTCAATTATTTTGCACAAATATTATTTCAAACTCACTGAACAGATGTCTTGAGCAAGTCTAGACTTTTCCACCTGCTTCCATTCCTAAAACTGCACTTGCCCTTTTGTAAATCCCAGTCTGAACCTACTATCGAAGGCTGAGCTGTGGGACCCAAAAGACTCACGGTCTTTTGAAGTGAACATGAACAGCAAAGCTTTTGCAGGTCAGGGCCAGGGGTACAGAAGGAAGGGCCAGTGTCACACAAACATTGGAACAAATGGATGTATAGAATGCTGCTCAGATCCATGAGAAACGTTTTAATTGATCTAAGCAAAATTTGGGGAGAGATTTGGGAACAAATTTTTAAAAAGCACCTGAAAATTTCAGACACCCCCCATATTCTGCTCAGCTCACCCATGTCCAGTAGTTCCGAAGTGTTTGTTACTCCCTTCTTTTTCTTTTTCTTCTTTCAAACTGTATTTAGCTTTATGAAAGATGCTCTTTATAAACAGTCATGGTATTTTAGGCAGGACATGGACAGACAGTTGTCAATAGCATGCAACAAACTTTCCAACTCCCTTCTTCAATGGACTGCCCAGGTCGGAAAGCCACAGAAAACCCAATGACGTCTTCATTTGATTCCCCTCTTGATTACAGTGAGGGCTGATGTTTCACACGTAGCATGTTGTTGGACAGCTTTTCATGAGCTGACCCTGACTTTCAGGAAATGAAATGGAAATGGCAGAATTATCAATCTGCAGACCCACAGCCTGAAACAAGGACTGCTGCTCTTCTGAGGGCTGCTATCTTTGTGGCACGACTGGAAAGTCCAGACTGCCTGCCCTACTGCTCACCAGTGTTGGGGGATCAGGTCCTAGCAGGTGTCCTAGTTTAAAGGATTTAAGTTTATGCTGAAGGAGGAGAAGGAGACGAGGACGTAAAAACAAATCTCGGTTTTTCCATACCGCAGTGCGTTTGTGCCCAGGCGGCTGTGTATGTCAACATCAGGGAATCCTTCCCCCTGGGAACCAAGAGGACGTTTCTTAAAACTAGAAGGGAAAGGGGTCCCCCCCCCCGGCATCAGTCCAGCTTCAGACACATTCTGTTAGTGACACGTGCCCCTTCCTCAAAAAACAGCAATGAAATGTTCTGTGTGCTACCAACACAGCTTTAAAAAATTGTAGAACCAAATTCTGCATTTTTATAAAACTCAATTAAAAATAGTATTTCAAACTGTACGGTCACCAGAAGCGCAGAGTTAGCAAAAATGCACCCACTTCGCTTGGCATCTGCAGCACCTTCCGCTTTCCGTCCGGGCCAGTGTGGGGCGGTTCTCACCCCTCCTCCACACTGCTCCTCCCTTCTTTTTCCAAACATCAAAGAGGATGGAAGGGACGGTAGGGACAACGAGCATGAAGACTCTTAGATCATGAGGGGACTTGAGGAGGATGATAGTCCCAGAGGATACAGACTAGGGCTTCAGCCCCCCAAACCAAGCCTGACACTCCACTCAGTTTTGCTACTGAAATTTCCCCTGTTACCCTAAATACTCTAGGTTCTTCTAGTTGGAACAGGAGGAGGTTAAATTTCAGGAATTTGTTCTTTACATTGGGAAAACAGCAAGGGGAGAATGTCCACAGACATTACTGTTCCCTGTGGGTGTTTAAGGATGTCTACCCTCTAACATTTGTCTTAGTTGGGATTTCTGTGGCCTCAGAACCGGGTTAAAGGGGTAACCTGTAGAGTTCATTGAGCCCAGGACGGGGACGTCTTGAGTGGGCCTGATGTTCGGATCTGTGTGTCACCGATCCACCGACTCTGGGGCTCTCTTCCGCGCTGCAGGTGCTGAGCAACCTGGTGATGGAGGAGCTCCTGCCAACGCTCCAGACAGACCTGCTGCCGAAAATGAAGGGGAAGAAGAATGACAGAAAGAGGACCTGGCTCTGTGTAAGCGACGATTGTGCCCTGCGACCGGGCTCCTCGAAACGAACGTCCCCTTCCCTTTTCTTTCAGGGCATTTGTTGTTTTTAGTGATTCCTTCCCCGGGTGGAGGAATACCTACCTCGGGCCTGCTCGGTCTCACTTCCGTGATGACTAATTCAAACAGACTCAAACTTTTGAGAGAAAAATGAGGACGCGAGTGCGGTTTTGTTTATGTTACGACAGCCCGTGATGAGGGCCCCTCCCTCGGCTTGACTCCGTCAGCGCCTGTGTTTGACAGAGCCCCGATTTCTGTGTTGTTGTTCTCTGCTGCAGCTCCTCGAGGAGGCCTACAACCTGGTTCAGCATCAAGTTTCGGAAGGATTAAGTGCTTTGAAGGAGGAGTGCAGGACTCTGACAAAGGGCCTGGAGGGGACGATCCGTTCAGACATGGATCAGATCGTGAACTCAAAGAACTTCTTAATTGGAAAGATCAGAGGTCAGTAGAGATAATCCACGCTCCCACTAATCGAATCAGCTGTGCACTTAGGGGTCCACCGCATGGCGGGAATACGTGGTTTCAGGGGACAATTAAACTGAGGAAATTGGGAGGAGGCGATCGCAGTTGCGATGGGAGCGTGCCAGCAGTCCTGTTAAGGGCCTGGACCTTCTCGGGGAAGCTTCTCGGACACGAGGCAGAGGAAACTTTGCCTCTTGCCTTGCGGTGGTGCCTGTGTATTCCGATACTGCCCGCATCCCCCTCGTCCCATTGTAGGACTCCTTACGCTGAATTCTGATGGCTTCTGCCTCACCCCGTCTCCTCTGTAAGCTCTCAAAGGGCAAAGCCACATTGCCCTGGTTTACTCTAGTAATACCCCGAGCCTACTACCGTGCCTGACACATACAGACTGTTAGTGAATGCTTGAATCAATGGATAAATGGATTTTCCTGTGAGAGGAAGGCCTAAAATTTTGGCTTAGAGTCACTAAATCTGGATTTCTAGCCCCAACTCCAACATTAGCCACTTATGTGTACTTGGGGAGGTTACTCGACTTCCATTTGCCTCAGTTTTCTCCGAAATCAGGGGGTCCGCAAGAGTGGGATTGGCAAACTGCAGCCCTTGGGCCAAACCTGGCCCACCACCTGTTTTCATATATAACGTTTTATTGCACACGGACATGCTCGTTCGTTTATGTATCACCTGTGGCTGCTTTTGTGCCACAGCAGCAGAACCGAGTAGTTGGAACCGAGACCTTATAGACTGCAAAGTCGCAAATATATACTGTCTGACCCTGGACAGAAAAAGCAGTTTGTCTGTTCCCAGACAACAGGCCTTAGATGGCTCCCAGGAATCCTATAGGATAATATGCTATGGTTCCCAATTCTGTCCGGGGCACCTGCAACTCAACAAACACACCACACCCAACGTCACTCAGAGGAAAAGCATGCAGGCTCATCTGTGATTGTTTATCAACAGTCTTCTTAGATGCTCAGATCATTCACTCACTTGCTCACACGCTCAAATCATTTGATCATTGAAAAATATTTACCGAGTGCTTCCTTCCCAAGCATGGCAGTGGAGCTTTTGTAGGGAACAAGGAGTTCCTGCACTCATGAGGCTGAGCGTCTGAAAGGGGATTGTCTGCTTGGTGCATTATCCTCTGCAATCCAGAGAATTCGTACTCCAGCCCAGCTTGCTTCAGGCTCCTAGAAGAGGTCCTGCTGAGAGGAGGCAAAGCTACAGCAAGGGTGGTGTGTGTGTGTACGTGATGCTTTCCAAAGCCAGATATAAACTAACTTTGGAGTGTTTTATGTTTGCTGCGATCCTATCTTATTCCTCCGTTAGCACAACTGATCTAGAGTTGACTATAGAAACACTCTGTACAACTTAAAACTGCCAACGCCCAACCCCTGTGCCAAGATTTCTGTTATCTGGGGCTGAGCCAGGCCTAACCGCAACCATTCTCATGGCCTGAATTAAACTGTTCTCTCTTCCCTAAATCTCTGTGGCCCCGGTATATCCATATAGGATGGAAAAAGATTGCACCCTGGACTATTATTATTATTTGTTTTCCAAAAGAAGCCTTGAAAGGAAGTAACGATCAAGTTGTTTTAAAGTGAAGTATCAGGAGCACATTTTACCCAGGCCTCTGGTTCTCCACCTTTAAAACAAAAAAGCGTACTTCAAGCTGTGTTGATAAAAGGCTCTGGATTCCGAAAATACTTGGGGAGTATTAAATGGGAGTATTAAATGATCTCTCCATTTCCTTCCATATGAAGTAAAGTGCCTGGGCTCTAGTTCCGCTCCACAATTGTTTATTCATTCAATGAGCATTTATTCTGCTTCTGCTGAGTACAGGGGCTGGGAGGATTCAAGGAAGACAACATGATTTTACAAGTAGAAGAGGCTATGAGGTGTGTCACAGATGCTGAGACATGAGACAGAAGGGAAAACAGGACAGATGCCCTAAGAGAGGCAGGAGCAAAGAGCACGGTGGGTCCCAGTCTGGATGCGGATCCCACTTTGACCTCAAAAAACTGCGTGGGGTCCTCATGGTGAAAGTGCTGCTTTAGTGTTGGGGAGTCGGAAGCAATGACAATGCCAGCAGGTACAGTGACAGCTACAGTGAGGGTCCGTCTGGAGTGCCACTTCCAGAGTCCTAAGCACTTTGAATATAGTAAATTCATTTATTCCTCACCGTAATCGCAAGAAGTGATGGCTGTTATGATATCCATTTTATAGATAAGGGAACAGAGGCAGAGATTCAGTAACTTGCCCGAGATTCCAAAGCTAGTGTGTGGCGGAGTCGGGCTCCCGACCCAGCCTTCATTCATGTCAGTAAGGTTTACGGACCCATGGGTCGCAACACCGCATTCATCACAATAGCATGTCTGCATGCTTGAAAAATAGCCAAGCACATAAGAATGGGATGTGAAATTTATTCAGCCCCTAAGGAAACACCTGCAGACCACAGCTCAGGAAGCTGCGGGGTGGTTCCGGGGCATTAGGCTGTCCCGAGTGGGTGACATCTGAGCCAGGCCTTGACGAGAGGAGTAGGATGTTTACGAGCAGAGGTGGAGGAAGGAAGGCGCAGGTAGAAGAAACACCGAATAAAGGCGCAGAGAGGGGGCTGGAGCGCCGTGGTAAACAGGCCGAGAGGGAGGGCAGCCAGAGAGGAACGTTCCCTCCCACGGCCCTCCCCTCCCCTGCCTACCTCGGCCCCACCCAGCGGGTGAGATTGCCCGCTGCTGCCCGGTCTTTGTGTTACCCATGTTCAGCATTGTTCTGAAATTTCAATCAGATGGTTCTCGAATAATTCCTCTGTCAAAGTCAATGAACTAGTCATTAATTTATCCTCCTGGCAAACAATTTGGCATTTGGGTATTAAGCAAGCCATTTTTAGGAGAGTCATAGATTGTTTCACATTTGAATCATACAATTGAAAAAGGTTTTTTCCTACTAATTCTATGACCTGTTATAATGTTTTTGTTTTTTTTTTTTTGAGACAGAGTCTCACTTTGTTGCCCAGGCTAGAGGGAGTGCCGTGGCGTCAGCCTAGCTCACAGCAACCTCAAACTCCTGGGCTCAAGCGATCCTCCTGCCTCAACCTCCCGAGTAGGTGGGACTACAGGCATGTGCCACCATGCCTGGCTAATTTTTTCTATATATTTTTAGCTGTCCAATTAATTTCTTTCTATTTTTGGTAGAGACGGGGGTCTCGCTCTTGCTCAGGCTGGTCTCGAACTCCTGACCTTGAGCGATCCACCCGCCTCGGCCTCCCAGAGTGCTAGGATTACAGGCGTGAGCCACTGCGCCCGGCCTGTGTTATAATGTTTTACAACATTATTTACAACAAATTATTTATTACTTATTCGTAATATTAATAGTATTAGTCATTTCAGATTCTCAGAATAAGAGGCCACAATCTGATCCTTTATAACTCTGTGAAATATTTTTGCCAATTGAAATAAGACCGTGGCCATTCGTTGCACTGTAAGCATGTCATTTGCCAGTAAGAACTTAAGAAACACCCTTATAGTCCTACTTTTGCAAATTAGGATGTGGCCTTGGTCAAGTCATCTAACATCTCAAGGCCTGCCTTTTTTTTTTTTCCCCCATTTATAAAATGAAGGCTTGGCTGCCAGCTCAAGGTTGTCCTTCCCTTTTCAGTTCTGTGACACTGACAAGGCTGTGTGACCTACCTAGATCCACAAGCCTTCCAGTCCCTGGAGCGAGCTCAGGCCTCTCCCAGCCCAGGCTTCCCTAGGCACAGTGCGTAGCTTCCAAATGGGGCTGACGATGAGAACGACCTCTGTACCGAAAACAATACAGATTTTCGTGTCCCACCCAGACTTACGGGGTCAGGATCTTTACTATGCTCTTCTTTTCCTAAATCAAAGGGCAGTATTTGCCTCTGGGGAGTGGAGTTATGGTGACAGTTTTTCACCCCTTTTTATGATTTTCTGTGCTCTTTACATTTTTGTCACTAAGCATGTCATCCTTAGCAGAAAAAACATTGTTTTTGTTTTGTCTTAATTGGGAATGGGGGTGGGAGTTGGGTGGCAAACCGAGTGGAATTTGGTTCCATTCGCCCAAGAAAAGAATGTACTTGAGTTTATAAAAAGCCTTTTGGTGGGGAGAGGGGGATGGAATTATATTGACTGATAAATTCTGAGAGAAAGAAATTAAAACTTAAGAAGTTACATTTTTAGAAGACAAACTGCACTTATTTAATGATGGTGATTGACAGCAGATAGGTGGGTCCCCAGCCTTTTCTTCTTTGTATTAGGCATCGCATGTCCAGAGGGACCAAGCAGAAAATGCATTTTATCCCAGGGCAAAGGAAAGCTTGGGCAGAGGAGAGATTCTGTTTGCTTCAATTCTCAAAGTGTCCAGTGGTTTTCCTTTCTGGAAAGTGTCCAGTGGTTTTCCTTTCTGAGGGCACAGGGCTCCTTGTGCTAGTCTGTCTTGCCCGTTTAAGCTTGCCTTGGCTGTTAAATGGCTCCATGGGGCACGATCCGGTCCTGGCCTGACTCCAGAGCCTCTGAGTCCAATTTTATCCTAAGTCCCAGTTGTTTGGCTATTTCCTACCTCAGCGATGGTGGCCGAGCCAGCAGAGAAGAGCTGTGTGGAGAGTGTGCAGCCATTTTTGGCGTCCATTCTGGAGGAGCTCATGGGACCAGTGAGCTCGGGGTTCAGGGAAGTACGCGCACTCTTTGAAAAAGAAGTGGATGAACTCGGCCAGAGCTTCCAGACCAGCAAAGATGGTGTCCAGCTCAAGGAGGTAAGACACAGAGCCGAGGAGCGCCTGGACTGCCTTTTCCGTGGGGCTTCATCTGCCATTTTTCCCTTCCTCCCTCCCTTCCCCCCACCGCATTCATCCAGCCTTTCCCTCCGTTCATCCAGCCTTTCTTCCATCCATCCAACTGCCCCAGTTACCCATCCATTCGTCTATCCATCCACCTGATTTTCCTTATTGATGGTTTTCAAATTACAAAAAATAATAACATATTTGTACAAGTGAAACAATATACTCAAATATATATATATATATGAAGGCAAAAGTAATCACCACCAGTGATACCCACTCATCCTGGTCCACCCCCAGCTCCTAGGCCACCTCCATTCCTAACCCCATGAATTCGCTAATACAAATAGCTTGGTATGTGTTTTCCTATACTTTTTCTTTGCTCATGAAATATATAAGCATATATCCTCATTTAGAGAACTTTGTTTGGTTTGTTTGTTTTCAAAAATACAGAGTCATGACATAGACCGATGTGTCTCAAGGCGCGGTCCCTGGACCAGCGACATCATCATCACCTGGGTATTAAAAATGCAAATTCTCAGGCCCCACCACAGATCTGCTGAATCAGAAACTCTGGGGGTTGGGGCCCAGAAGTCTGTTTTAACAAAACCTCCACAGGATTTGGTGCACCCTGAAGTTTGAGGATCACTGACAAAGACGTAACGAGGCAGCTCGGTTTTACACTTGACGTAGGATGAACATCCCTACAAGTGAATAGAGAAAACCACGTACCTCTGCTTCTATTCCTTTCTTATTTCTTTATGTATCTATACACATATGAAGTTGTACATAAACAGGACTATTTCATAACAGCTTTGAGGTTTCTTATCACAGCCTGTTTTTTTTTTTAACTTGCCTTTATTCCCCCTCCTTCCCTGAAGCCACCCCCCCCCGCAAGTAATCAGTGTTAACAACTTAGCATATGCCGTTCTATACCGTTCCCTGTGCATATAAAACACACACACTTATTGGCTATTTTTTTAGATTGTTTGTATTAAGAAAAATAGGATTATATTTTATGCTCTGTTCTGCTTATCAGTTTTCTCATTTAAAAATACCTCACGAAACTGTTTCCAAGGCAACTGTTCCAGCTCTAAATCACTCTTTGTAACGGCTGCATAATATTTCTTACATGGATACACCACAATTTATTCAGTCATCCCGGATATTGCTGGTACCAGGAACAAAGCTGCAATAAATAACCTTGTATATATATTCTTATACCCTGATGCTTTTATTTCTATGGGATACATTCCTAGGACAGGATTGCTAGGTTCGAAGGCATATTTCTCATGTTAGCAAATGTTTCCATTGCATTTCAAAGAAAGATTTAAATTGCAAATTTCTACTATTTGTGTATGGCAGGGACTTTCTCCTCCATATTCCCATCAGCCATTGGTGTCATCACTTGTTTAGACTTTCGCCAACCTGATAGGAGCAAAGTAGTAACCCATTTTTCCTCTCCTGTCTGCTTAATTGATATTTTTTAAAAAAATAGACACATTCCCTATTGTGTGAGGAGGGGCAAGTTGACAGTGTGCTTTCGATCATAAATTCCATTTTAGTGGACCTCTCCATAACTCACTTCTCAAAGGGAGTGACATTTTCCCTTTAAAGCGCGATGAGAATGGGCCCCATTTTAAAACATGAATTTTAATATTCCTGTTTAGAGAAATCTAGTTTTATCTCTTTTCTGTGAGCTGAAAGTCAGACAGGGCATCCTGTAGTATTCACGCTCACCCTTTCTTACGCCACCTTTTTCCTTAGAGCGTCCGTTTCCACACCTTTCTTTCTGTCTTCTTCCTCACCACCCATTCTCCTGTTTACTTTAAACCTCCAGTATTCACTTTAAAACATTATTTTAAAAGCAGCTTGGAAAATAGAAGGCATTCTCTTGCAACAACATTCATCATGTAAGAGTGTGTCGATAACACTTCAGGGCTTGAGCAGACGTGATCTGATGAGGGAAGCCCCATGGCCTCATAGATTAAGTTATCACATGTGCAAACCAGAGTAGGAGGGACCTCAGTTTTTAAAACTGGGTACCCCTCCCAGGTCAGGCCTCTTCCTATCCTACTCCTCATCCGCCAGCACCATGGAGCAACCTACAGCAGAGGGAATCAGGAATCCCTGCGGGTCTTAGCAGAGCCTCACAGAATTGTGAGAAACTTTGGCTTCCCTCCTAGAGTCCAGGAGTGCGGGGAACACCCCCACTTCCCTGGGGTTTCCCGAGAGGGATGTCACTCATTAAAGAAGGCTTCAGAGGCTTGTGGGCCCAGCAGCAACCATGTGCCAAGAGCCTGCCTGCCTGGTTCTTGAGTCTGGAGGTGGGAGCTTAGAGTCCCCAGAGAGCTGGAGCTGCACTGAGTGCACCCCTGGGTCTGCTCATCGTCTGGTTGATTCTTTTGCTGGTCTTTGTCCCAGGGATAAAGCTGCCCCAGAGACCCACCGGGAGGGAAATAAGACAATTGAAGATGTCACATATGTAATGATCCAAGCAGTGATTCACTTTACTAACGTACATTGGATTGTTTAGAACGCACGCAACATGTATGAAATATCAGTCCTGAGTCTAGAGGTGTTTAATTTTTCCCTTCACTCAAATGCAGAATCTAGACCAGCTTATGAATCTTCCACTGGATTCTGTGAAGATGGAACCTTGTTATGTTAAAGTCGACCTGCTTCAGGAGCGCCTGCAGGATCTCAAGAGCCGCTTCCGATTCCCCCACGTTGACCTGGTGGTGCAGAGGACACAGAACTACATGCAAGAGGTGGGAGTGGCAGGGGCATCCCTGGGGGATGAGGGTGGAGAGAGAACAGAGAAATAAGTGCTGGCAGATGAGACTGGAGTGCTAGTGTAGCCCAGGAAATAAGTCGCATTTCTTTAGCCATCGTGTTGAGAGAGGACATATTCTGTCTCTGCACCTGGCTTCATCTTCCTTCCATGTTGATGAACATCACAGGGAAATAAAGTAGCATTAATTGATAATTGCTTCGTTTGTGAAATCAGTAACCTTGACTACCCATTAGAATCATCTGGGGAGCTTGTAAGAAACACTGATGTCTATCTAGGCCCCATCCCCAGTGAGTCTGATTATGCATAGTATATATATTTTGGTACTTTCAAAAGAACTTCCCCACCCCCATTCCTACTGCTTCCAATTTTCATCCAGGATGGAGAACCGCTGGTTTAAATTAATTCCCCAACATAATTAAGAGTAAACCAATCAATCAATCACAGCTTCATATTTGAATTTCTTGAGTCTACTTGGTAGTTTTCTCTTTTTTTCCCTACAAAGAACCATTTCCCCAGCAACAGGAATGAACAGCACAGACGCCTTCCATATCGTGTGTAGGGTTTCCCAAGTGAAGAAAGAGTGTAATGGTTGAAGCTATAAGGACATAATTCCATGTCACACTGTGCGGGATGCCGTTTCGGGGAGCTTGAGTGAGACGCATTCTTAGAGAAATTCACTGCCACGTTGAAGTGCTGTGATAAGGGTATGCATTGGATGCTTTAGGATCACAGGCTTGGGGAAGAAAGGAGCATTTTTTCCCTTAAAAGTTTTGGGCAGGTTTAAGCGATACATTTTATCAAACCCTTGAGTCGTGAAGGATTAAAGAGGAACAAGGAACAAACAAAATTGGGCAACAGTTGAACAGAAGTCCCTTTGGTAATACTGGCCCCTGGTGAAGCGGATACAGGCGAAAGTGCAGAGAAGAAGATGTCAGAACCACATCCGTCTTCTGACCCACAAGAGTGTCAGCCACTGTCTCCCCCGAGCCCTCACCCTGCCTCGCTTCCCAGACTTGCAGAGACAGGAAGAGCTGTGAGTAGCAGCATGAAATGCGGAAGGACGGAGGTGCTCCAGGGTGGCTCACGTCCACCTCCGAGGGGAGAATGCTCACTCGTTAATCCATTAACAAGATAGCACTCTTGGTGGCCAGTAAGGAACAGAGGAAGAAGAATGACCACAGGAGATGATGGACTTCTCAGTCCCACGATCGTGGGTTTCCCAGTTCAGAGATGACGGAGAGGGGATGAGAAAAAGACACACGTATGCATGCATGCATATATACATGCGTGTGTGTTTCCCAACCTCTTACCGACCCCACTGTGGTCAGTGGCTGTTTTTTTCACAATT
>RJWJ010044747.1:0-12036 GCA_004363605.1 Indri indri | reverse complement strand
TCCTCTAGAATTCTAATAGTTTCACTCCTTGGGTTTAAATCTGTTACCCAGTGTGAGTTGATTTTTGTGAGAGGTGAAAGGTGTGGATCCTGATTCAGTCTTCTACATGTGGCTACCCAGTTTTCCCAGCACCATTTATTGAATAAGCATTCTTTTCCCCAGTGTATGTTTTTGTCTGCTTTGTCAAAGATTAGATGGCTATATAAGGATGGTTTTATATCTGGGTTCTCAGTTCCGTTCCACTGGTCAATGGCTCTATTTTTGTGCCAGTACCAAGCTGTTTTGATTACTACAGCCTTATAATAAAGTTTGAAGTCTGGTAAATTGATACCTCCCAGTTTGTTTTTATTGCCTAGAACTGTTTTTGCTATGCGGGGTCTTCTCTGATTCCATACGAAGTGTAAAATTAATTCTTCTACATCTGTGAAGAATGATGTTGATATTTTAATAGGGACTGCATTGAATCTGTAGATCACTTTGGGTAGTATAGACATTTTAACAATGTTGATTCCACCGACCTACGAGCATGGTATGATTTTCCACGTGTTTACGTCCTCTGCTATTTCCTTCCTCAATGTTTCATAGTTCTCCCTGTAGAGGTCTTTTACCTCCTTAGTTAAATATATTCTTAGGTACTTTATTTTCTTTGTTGCTATTGTGAAGGGAATTGAGTCTTTGATTTGGTTCTTGGTATGACTGCTATTGGCGTATACAAAAGCCTCTGATGTGTGTGTATTGATTTTGTATCCTGAGACTTTACTGAATTCATTTATCAATTCTAGTAGCTTCTTGGTTGAATCCATGGGGTTTTCTAGATATAATATCATGTCATCAGCAAACAGTGAGAGTTTGATCTCTTCTGTTCCTATTTGTATGCCTTTAATTCCACTCTCTTGCCTGATTGCTGTGGCCAGGACTTCCAGCACTATGTTGAATAGAAGTGGAGATACAGGCAACCTTGTCTGGTTCCAGTTCTAAGTGGGAATGCTTTCAATTTTTCCCCATTCAGTATGATGTTGGCTGTGGGTTTGTCATATATGGCTTGTATCATTTTTAGGTAAGCCCCGTCTATGTCTATTTTGTTAAGCATTCTTATCATAAAAGGGTGTTGAATTTTGTCCAGCGCTTTTTCTGTGTCTATTGAGAGAATCATATGGTTTTTGTTTTTGCTTCTGTTTATGTGGTGAATTACGTTTATAGATTTGCGTATGTTGAACCATCCCTGCATCTCTGGGTTGAAGCCCACTTGGTCATGGATGGATTATTTTCTTAATAAGCACCTGGATTTGGTTAGCTAGAATTTTGTTGAGAATTTTTGCATCTACATTCATAAGGGATATTGGTCTGTAGTTTTCCTTTTTCATTGCATCCTTTCCTGGCTTTGGTATCAGGGTTATGTTGGCTTCATAAAATGTGTTGGGGAGGAATCCATCCTTCTCGATGCTGTGGAATAATTTCTGCAGGATAGGCACCAGTTCTTCTTTGTAGGTGTGGTAAAATTCGGGTGTGAAACCATCTGGACCAGGGCTTTTCTTTTTTGGAATGTTTTTTATTGCTGTTTCAATTTCAGTCCCTGATATTGGTCTGTTCAGGAATTCTATTTCTTCCTGGTTGAGCCTAGGGAGGCTGTGTGTTTCTGAAAATTTGTCCATTTCCTCCACATTTTCCAGTTTATGTGCATAAATGTTTTTGTAGTATTCATAAATTATATCTTGACTCTCCATGGCATCGGTTGTAACTTCTCTTTTATTGTTCCTGATGGAGCTTATTAGAGATTTTTCTTTTCTGTTTTTTGTTAGTTTAGTCAAAGGTGTGTCAATTTTGTTTATTTTTTCAAAGAACCAACTTTTTGTTTTATTACTCTTCCGTATAGTTTTCCTATTGTCAATTTCATTTAGTTCTGATTTTATCTTATTAATTTCCCTTCTTCTGCTGGGTTTGGGGTTGGTCTGTTCTTCTTTTTCCAGTTCTTTGAGTCGATTCGTTAGGTTGTCTGTTTGTGCTCTTTTTGACTTTTGGATATAGCCATTTATGGAAATAAACTTTCCTCTCAGGACTGCTTTGGCTGTGTCCCACAGATTTTGATGACTTGTATCACCTTTGTCATTTAGTTCAAAGAAGCTCTTGATTTCCATCTTTACGTCCTCATTTATGAAGGAATCATTCAGCAGAAGGTTGTTTAATTTCCATGACTTTGTGTAGAGATGAGAGTTTCTCTTGGGGTTGATTTCTATTTTTATTTCACCATTATCTGAGAAGATGCATGGTATAATTTCTGTTTTTTTAAGTTTTTTGAGACATGCTTTGTGTCCTAGAATATGGTCAATCTTAGAGAATGTCCCATGAGCTGATGAGAATGTATATTCAGTGGTTTGGGGTAGAATGTCCTGTAAATGTCAGTCAGGCCCATTTGTTCTAGAGTTCTGTTTAAGTCCATTATTTGTTTGTTAATTTTCTGTTTGGAGGATCTGTCCTGTGCTGTCAGTGGGGTGCTGAAGTGTCCGACTATTATGGTGTCGCTGTCTATCAATTTGTTTAGATCAAGTAGATTTTGCTTTATGAATCTGGGTGCACCTAAGTTGGGTGCATACATATTTAGAATTGTTATGTCTTCTTGTTGAACTGTACCCTTCACCATTATATAGTGACCCCCTTTGTCTTTCATTACTTTTGTTGATTTAAAAACTAAATTATCTGAGATCAAAACCACCACACCAGCCTTCTTTTGGCTTCCATTTGCTTGAAATATTGATTTCCACCCCTTTACTTTGAGTCTAAATGCATCCTTGCAGGTTAGATCCGTTTCCTGGAGACAGCAGATGCTTGGCTTGTTTTTTTTTTTTTTTTTTTTTTTTTTTTTTTTTAATCCATTTGGCCAGCCTATGTCTCTTGACATAGGGGAGAGGGGAGTTCAAGCCATTCACATTTATTGAGAAAACCGATAAGTGGGGTGAATTACTGTTCATTCTGTTGGGTTGCATTTTGTTGCTTTGTTTTCTCTCTTGAGCCATTGTGGAATCTAGCCTTTGATCTTTAACTTTCGAGTGGTTTTACATTCGTGAGTGTTTATTGTGCTGATCCTTGTGTAATTCTTTTTTGAGTTCTTGGAGAGCTGGTCTTGTCTTGGTGAATTTCCTGAGTCTTTGCTTATCTGAGAACGTCTTTATTTCTCCTTCGTATATGAAACTTAGTTTTGCAGGGTACAAGATTCTAGGCTGGGCATTATTCTGTTTCAGAAGAGTGAGAATGGGGCCCCAGTCTCTTCGTGCTTGTAGGGTTTCAGTTGAGAAGTCTGGAGTTATTCTGATGGGCTCTCCTTGTATGTTACTTGTTTCTTTCACCTTACAGCTTGTAGAAGGGCCTCTTTAGTGGATATTTTGGTCAATCTGATGACTGCATGATGTGGTGTCTTCCTATTTGCATTGAATCTCCCTGGGGTCCGTTGAGCTTCTTATACCTGGATATCTAGATTTTTAGCAAGGCCGGGGAAATTCTCCTCTATTATTTCTTCCAATAGCTTATCCAGCCCTTGAGTGTTTTCTTCTTCACCTTCCGGAATCCCTATCACCCTCAGGTTCGGTTTTTTCACATAATCCCACATTTCTTGTAGGTTTATTTCTTTCTCTTAATTTTCTGCTTGATCTCTGTGACTGACTTATTTAATTGGAAGGAGTTGTCGTCAATCTCTGAGATTCTTTCTTCTGTTTGATCTACCCTGTTCTTGAGGCTTTCCACTGTGTTTTGTAGCTCCCTGAATGAGTCCTGCATTTCCAGGAGATTGGTTTGATTTTTCTTTAATATTTCAATTTCTTTTTTTTTTCTTTTTTTTTTTGAGACAGAGTCTCACTGTGTTGCCTGGGCTAGAGTGCCATGGCATCATCCTAGCTCACAGCAACCTCAAACTCCTGGGCTCAAGCGATCCTCCTGCCTCAGCCTCTCTGATCAATTTCTTTAGTGAACTTTTCTTCCAAGTCCTGGATTTTTTTTGTGGTTTCTTTGTGCTGCTTATCTATTTTTTCTTGCATATCATTGAGTTTTCTTATAATCCATGTTTGAAATTCTTCTGTCATTTTAGTGTTCTGGGTTTTGTTAATGTCAATTGCTAGAGAGCTGTTGTTCTTCTTTGGGGGTATGCTTTCCATTTGATTCTTCATACTTCCAGAGTTCTTTCGCTGGTTCCTTCCCATCTGAATCAGTTGTTCCTTCTTGCCTTTAGATTTTTGTTTGGATAATGACACGCCCTGTTTAGTCTCTGAGCCAGTAGGTGGTGTTTGTGGGTGAGATTTGACCACACCCTTTATGATGAATCAGTAGATGCAGTAAAAGTGTGTGCAGAATGACCTCCCTGTCAGTAGGTGGCACTTGCTGGGAGGAGTGAGCTGCAGTGCTATTTTTGGTTCCTGTAACCAGCTCTTGTTCCTCTGGAGAGGCCCTCTTGTGCCTGGGGAGGTGGGTGGGGCTCTGAGACTTCCAAGTATGTCCTTAATCTTCACCTCAGTGGAGGCAGGTCCGGCAGTGAGTCTGGGTGGGGCTGGGTTGGGTAAGCCTGCCCTCAAGTTCCACAAATGCTGTTAGCAGGGGTCAAAGGTCTGTTCTTTGCTTCTTCGAAAAGCTGCCGGGAGGGGCTGAAATGGCTCCACTCAGCTGAAAAGTCTGGGCTTGGGGGTTGGGGCTGTCCAAGACCCGCACTCTGGAGCAGGTCTCGCTCCCCTCCATCCTGCCCAACTCCGTGGCCTCTCCCAGGCCTCTGCCAGCAAGCAGGACCTCAGGCCAATGGATCTCCCCTGGCTGTGGCATGGGCCAGGAGGTTCCCTACCCAGGATCACAGCCTGAGCTGGGTGCACAGCCCTCTTTTGGGAGGAGGGTTGCCGCTCGGGCATGCTGATCTGCCCCTGAAGGCACACACTCCTCAGTAGGCTGTTTCACAGATCTCCCTTCTGTGTCCTGGGGCAGTGAGATCGTGACCTGGGTGTACGGGGTCTGGTCTGTAGGCCGGTCCCCTGGGCCCTGGAGATCAATTCCTGACCCTGCCAGAGGGAGGGGTGCTGATCTTGAATCACCTACAGGGTGCCCAAGCTGGATCGATTTCACTCTACCTCAGGATTTTCCCCACTCTCCTGGAGTCCCCAGGCAACCAGTGCCTGGGAGGGCTGGCGGGTAGGGAGCTCTCAGTCTGAGTTCCCCTCAGTCTGCTGTAGGACCCTGAAAGGAAAGGTCCTGTTCCTTGGAGATGCCTCCGTGTGATGGCTAAATTGTCTCTCTGGGCACCCATGGGTACAGAAGGGGATGGAGAGAATGGAGCAATTCTCTCCTTCTGTGCACGGGGAGGTGCCCCGAGGGAGCTGGGAGCCTTGTGCCCTGTCTGCAAGAGGCCACCGCTCACTGGCAGCAGCCGTCTCTGGGCTGGTGTCAGCAGGTCTCTCCAACCACTCAGGAGCCCACCAGCAGTCTGAGATGCAAGGGAGGGGAAAGTTAACCACTCCACCTACCCTTGTCTCTGGTCTCCAAGTCTCTCGGGGACCTTTCTCCTTCCAGTTCTCCTCTGCAACGTCTTCCCGAGGAGTCTCCTGTAGTTTCAGGCACCCTTCCTTCCGACCCTCACCCGATGTATATGTTTTTCTGCTAGTTTATTATTTTTTTCACTTTCTTCTAAAATCTGTCTTTTTTGCAGAGACACTCCGGCAGCTTTTCTTGTCCGCCATCTTGGCTCCTCCTTTTCCTATGGGGCCCCATTTTTAAATCAGTCCTTGGATCTGCTCCCTAGGGAGGCCTGTGGGAAGGAGGGGTGATGGGCAGAGCAGGGTCCCGCTATTTCTGTGTCCCTTGGCCCAACAATCTTAACATCAAAACCTTACCTCCTGGAGCCCAGCATGGCATGCCAGGCAGTCACCTGCAATGACAAGTGGCCCTGCAGGAGGAAACCTGTGGGGCATCTCAACACCAGGACATAACTGGGAAGCATATTTTTGAAACATTTAATTTGTGTAGAGTGTGTGTGGTTTTTCATATATAAGCCGAGTTTGTTAAACCAATTGTTGAAACTCTGGCATGAATGTTGTTGTCTGAACGCTGCCGTGTGGGCAGGAGGGGTTCCTTATGGAGGGAACTGCTCTGGGGCAAAGCAGAACTCTCCAGGCTGACCAGTGGCTTCCCTTCTGAGCTGAGTCCGGGGCAGGAAGCCCTGACCACCTGCTTCATGCAGGGCTTGGCCACGGGGCCTCATTCCACCCTTGCCAGGTCTGGAGCCACTGTCTCAGCCGGCTGGCTCTGAGCACTTTGATGCTGTAAGACTGGAGGATGAGTCTGCACCCTTCTCTAACTTACTCATAACTTCAATGTGGCTTTTCGGCAAATCATTTGGCCTTTCTTGAACCTCACGTCCTCATCTGTAAAATGGGGCTAGAAGCTGACCTTTTTGTTACAGGATTGTGAAGCTTGAATAAGACATTGTATATCGTGTGCTACTGAAATGTAAGGTGATATTTAGCACTTCAATGGGAAAAGCCATGTTCTAAGAAACATTAGAGTTCTCCTTTAAAGAGAATACGCAAATTCCAATTTGTGAAACTGAACAATTGGAATTTCCTAAAGGGGTCCTTTCAGATAACTTTAGCAGAAGGCCCGCATATCATGCATCTTTTAGGAAAATGTCCATCATGTATATCTGTGCATTTGCATAAAACTTTATTGCACTAAACTCAACTTTCATATCTGCTTGTTTAAGCCTCTCAATCCTGTAATAGCTAGGGTGAGCTAAATTGCTCCAATAGGTCCAGATATGTAGGGTTTCAACAATAGTTTATTCTTTGCTCCCATAGCAGCCCAGGGTAGGTTTCAGGTTGGTAGGGCATTTCTCCTCTACAGTGACTCAGGGATCCAGGTTTCCTCCAACTTAAGGCTCTCCTATCGTCTATGGCCTGCTTGTCATTTGCATCCAGTGAATGGAAGGGCAAAGAGCCAGGAGACCTTATAGGTTTTGACCACTTTTGTTCACATTCCACGGGAGAAAACTCTCAACATACCAGACTGCAAGGGAGGCTGGGGAAATGTGGTCTAGCTGTGCATACAAAGGAGGGAAGAACGCATTTTAAGGGACAGCTGGTAGTTTTCGTGAATTCATAGATGAGAACAATAGTCTCAATAGGATTAACTAACTTGCTAAGATTAGTTGGTCACAACCAAGTGACAAAGCCCAGAGCTCCTGACAACCATGTCTGGTGCCTTAAAAAGCATGGCCCCCATGCTGACCTGAGCCGCCAACCCTCACTGATCTGTTGTCCACCTTGCATAGACGGATCCTATGACACCTACTGTGGATCACACTGCGACAGTAATAGAAATAAACTTGTCATTGCCCCATGTTCTTTCAGCCATCGTCCATGGGCATGCTGGTTCCGAGAGGGCACCTGAGCCCAAGTCTGACTCTGCACTGTGGTCCCCGGAGCAAGAAACGACAAAGGCTAGCTTCCAAGCCATACTTTTATTTTTACAGAAGCAGCAGCCTCACAGCCATGGGGATACGTGTTCAGAGAGCAGACACAGTGCTTGTGGCTACAACAGCCTGAGAGGGGAGATGCATGCCTTTCTCCTTGGTCCCCATGACCAAAGAAGAAAATGAGAATCACACGCCACAGCCATCCCCCTCCCCCCTCCCCATATCTGATTATTCATCCTTCTGGCTGAAGAAACTGGCTACAATTCTGATTTCACAGAAAACCTTCATGCAGCCAAGAAACTCAGGGCTCTGGAGGGGAGGGGCCTACTCTGGTACTTCCTTTCCACATGCACTGCCCCCTGGCACCAAATTTAACTCCACCCCAATCACTGTGTGGATGGACAGCGACAGGACTGGCTACAAGCAGAAGCTGCTGACTCAGCTCATCATGCTGGAAGGATGGCCTCTTTCCAAGGCCAGTGGAGCAACATTAACCTGAGGCTGCTGTGGTTTCAAAATACTTTCCCTTCCAAGCCCCAGATTGTGGGTGAGGTCTGGGAAAGCCTAGATTTTGGTTATGGGACTAAGGGTGACAAGGCTGCTGGCATCTCCAGCCACAGTCCCAGGGACTTAGGGACGGAGGCTCCACTGGTGAAATGGTGGCACTTCAGCGGCTGGATTAACCTAGCTTGTGCTAACCATTCATCTACAGCAAGTAGAATCATCAGTTTCGCACTGAGCAGGAAGCACAGGGCCCGCCCGCCCTGAAAGCTAATGCCAGAATCTACGTGCTTTGCAAACTAGAGAATGAGGTCCATTTTTTTTCTTCTGCCCCCTCCAGCAGCCCAGTGGGTAAGGGTGGTTCCTTTGCCTTTTGAATGCCATGGATGCGCCAGCCCTCGCAGGACTGGGCCAAGACTCCGCAGAGTGCCAAGCCCTGGGGGGAATGCATGAGCATCCTTCAGAAGAAGCATGATTCCAAGAGGACTCTGGCACCTGGAGTGACAAGACTGACACTTGCCTGCAAGCCAGAGATGAACGTTTCTGAAAATGAGATGGGAGCTGGCCTTGGGGCTGAAGGAAGGCCCTTGAATGATGGACAACCCTGACATGTCCACCTGGATCATGTATTTGTTCTCTGACTTTCAACACAATGAGGCTTTTCATGGGTTTTGCAACCACAGGACAGCCTAGGACAGTCAGAAGGGCTCCAGGGAGGTCTTGTCTGTACTGGTGTGACAAATGAGGAAACTGCAGCTCAGAGGGACAAACGACTTGCCCACCATGGCGGCTCGCTGACAGTGGAGGGGCTAAAACCCAGGTCTCCTGACTTGCACGCTGCAGCCGCGACTGGCTCGGCTCCCTGATTCCACCTTCCCTTGCATGACACAATTCCTTCTCAGATTCTGGGTTGCAGCTGAGGCTGGGCAGTTCTTAAGATGGAGTTGCATAAACAATCAAGCTTTGATAACAAGAACGGGGAGGGCCCAGGGAGGTTCCCTTCCCTCTGGAACAGAAACGAGCTAACTTTTCTCTGAGCTTAGGATTTGTAAGGCACTGAAATTAACTATAGCTGGGGGAAGGGTGTTGGTGGGAGAAAGAACAAAAGAGGGATGAGTGGTTGGAGAAATCAAGCTGATGCTCTTTCCTTTCAGCCCTGCAGTGAGAACCTCACGGGAACACAATGGTGGTGGACTCCATTTTCCCACTTGATGTGGGCCCCTCCATCCTCCCACAGAGCAGCACGGACCCACTCCCACCATGACTACGTGGCTTCTGGGGACAAGAGGAGGCCCGGAGGGTTGGCAAGCCAAGAAGAATGAGCCCAGGTCCCTAGATCCGATTCAGAGTGGAGACCACTTTCTCCACCTGGGCATCCCAGGCCAAAGCCGGGACAGGATTCAGCCCTGAAATGCCTCCTCTAAGAACTTGGTCATCTCTGAGTGGACCCAGCGGTGGCTGGGGTGGGCCTGCAAGCCCAGGTGTGAAGGAGGAAGGGCAGGATGTCACCAAGGACGGCAGAGAGAACTCTGGAATCGGGCCTGGCTGTGGCACGGCATGTCTTGGGCCTGCCCGTCCCAGGGCATCCCCGTCATCATTCCAACCAAGCCTGGGCACAGGTGACTTAATATGGAGCCTTTTCAGACTCAACTGCTGACTCCAAAGCACTTCTGTCAGATGTGATGCTGAATTGGAAGCCAGAGTAACAGCTAGCACGTACCCAGCACTGTCGGGGTGACAGGCGCTTGACTTGGATGGTGACAACCCGTGGGCCAGTATTACTGTCCCCTTTCACAGATGAAGAAACCTGGGCTGAGAGGGTTCAAGGGACTCCCCCAGGGTCCCACAGCTTATAAGTGCTAAACTGGGAACTGGACTTTAAATCCCGTGTTCTTTCCACCCCACTGGGCTGCCCCTGAAGCCAGGAGGAAGGCGCTGGGCTGTCTGGGTGTGGTTTCTGGAGGGATTTCTTTTGGAAAGTGTGGATCTGGGAAAGCAGCCAAGCCAGAGTGAAGGGATGATGCCTGTCCGCCCACACGTGTCTGTCTTTCCAGGCAGCTCCGGCTCAGTGCCTGGCGGCCTTGCAGATCTTGTCGTACACCTCGGGGAAGGCGTCCTGGCAACCGAGCTTCTCCCGCAGCTCGTGGTACAAGGAGCCATCGAACATCTCCCAGAACTCCTCCCGGTTCATGTAGCAGTCGGCATACAGCATCTGGAACCTGCAGAGGCAGAGACGAGGGTGAGGACACAGGGAGGTGCAGGGACAGGAGGGGGCATGCGAGAAATCCAACTGCCCCTACAGGCAGCGTGCTTTGCAGCTCAGGAAGTGCTTTAGGAGGACTTTTCTCGTTTCATCCCCCTAGCCACCTGGTGAAGCGGGTGGTGCAGGTGGGGACCTGGGGCTGGCGGCGGAGGCAGAGTCAGGAGCAGAGCTCAGGCTGCTCGGCTCGAGACACAGCTGCCTCGCCTGATGGGACGGTGGGGATGTTTTCTTTTAATCTTTTATTGGCATCAATAAACCGCACATATTTAAAATGTACAACAGGATAAGCATGATGTATGTATGCAACCAAGAAACTGTCACCATGGTCCAGATGGCGGCTGTATCCGTCATCCCGAAACTTTTCTCATGATGCTTTGTTGTCCCTCTGCCACCCCCGGGCAACCACTGATGTGCTTTCTGTCACTACAGATTCATGTGTATTTTCTGGAATTTTCTATCAGTGGAATCATACAGTACTCTTTTTTCCTGGCTTCCTTCCGTCAGCATAATTATTCTGAGATTTTTCCACATTAGTTCATCAGGAGTTGGTTCCAGGCTGTTTTCTGAGCAATTCTGTCCAGGGCCTCTCGGTGGTTGTCAGTCCGGAATCCCTCCCTCCTTAGCTTTGGCTGTTCGAGCCAGAGCAGGAGCCCCGAACACATGTAAGTGCACACCCACCATCTGCACCGTGGGGAAGAGGGGGTGACTCCCGGGTTTCCAGCTTGAGCAGCTGGTAGGGCGCTGATGTGCTCGCTGGAGGAGGGGTGCAGGGAGGAGAGGCAGGAGGTCCTGCAGGTCTACCCCGACCACCTTCCACACTCGCCTCCCGAGTCAGAGGCCGCCACAGCCACAGGGTCCCTGAGCAAGGCTGGGAATCCTGGTTCTCAGCCCAGAGCGGGCCTCATTCTCCTGGGGCCCTCAGCCAGAGGGACCCCACCGCACCCTGGGCCACTCACCCATGCACGCTCCGGACGAACTTCTCCAACTGCCTCATGCAGGACCTGGCTTCAAAGTGTTTCACACGTGGCTCCCCGTACGCTCCGATGTCGATGTAGAGCTCGGTCTCATTTCCCTTGGGGTGCACCAGGCCCGGCTGGCTGGGCAGCATGAATGGGCACAGCCAGATGGGGTACACCTGGGTAGACCAGGGAAGAGGGTATTAGGGCTTTTTCTCTAATAGGTGACAGGCTCACGGCTGGGCCACTCTCACCCACTCACAGGGAGTTTGCAGCATTCTCCAGGGACCCCTCTGGCTGCTCACAGCTCCACTCCCCACCCTCCCAGCCTGGCTGAGAACACTCGACTCCACCACACCGAAGGGCGCAGCTGGAGCAGGTTACGGGAGTGCTCGTTACCAGGCCCTGTGACTCACCTCCCACTGGGGCCATCGCTGAGCAGGCCAAGGACAAGGCCCTCGTTTTATAGCTGGGAAAACCGAGGCCCAGAGGGCATGTGTACCCAGGGTTGGTCACGCGGTTCAGGGAGAAGACTGTCGATCCCGCGGGAACGTGCCTGGTGCTCCCTCCCTGCCCTGCCCTGCCCCTGCTCACGTGGATGTCGTTGTGGAAGGTGTACAGGGCCCGTGACAGGCACTTCATGGGCACCAGCATGTCCTGCACCACGTGGTGCTGCTCGTACAGCTTGCGCAGGGTCTCGCCCTGGGTCAGCTTCAGGAGGGAGATCTTGGGAGGTACCATCCACCCAAAGAGGTAGCGGAAGATCGGGTTGTTGCCGAAGGGGATGATGTCCTGGGAGACAAGGTTGGGGACGGAGAGAAGGAACCAATAGGGGCTGACGTCTCCGTGTGCGAGGGACCAGGTGCTTGTTCTGTGCCCAA
>RJWJ010044746.1:0-12031 GCA_004363605.1 Indri indri | reverse complement strand
GAGTATCTCCATACTTCTCTGTCCCTCTACATCAGGAGAAAATCAAGTATTTCCAACATCCTGTTACTCCATGTAACTAAATGCACCACACGGTATCATCTACCCAGGCATTAGGTTCTGCAACTTTGCTGCACAGCGCAGCTTCAAAGAGAGCTTACATTCTCCTCCCCTTCTCCTCCCCCCAAAGCCAAGAAATAAAGCACTTGAAAGAAACATGGATATTTATTAATAGCTCATGTACATATTCCATAACTACATAAGCTATGTGACTTCATACCTGTCAGCAATGAAGTCAGGTGACCCCAGCACGTGGCTGCAACTCTTCTACTCCATTTATTTATAACTACAAGCTACAATTTATTCTTTTCCAAAAGCTTTGGACTATTTAGGAAGGGCACTTTAGTCCTCTAAAAGGTTACTAAATTCTCTCCTATGTACTTATACTAATCACAATACAAAAAAACAATGGAAGATCCATTATTAAGGAAAAGCTCTTAAATGTCAAATTCAAGTTCATTTACCACCTAATTTTTTAGATGTCAAAAAAACAAAATCTGATTTCATACATCTCATAAAAGGGCAAACAACTAAGCATGTCATTACAGAAAAAAACACACAAAGTAGTCAACTAATTTTATTTAAAGCACTCTAACTCACAAACAGTAAGTGGTACAGAGCAAGTGGAAGCTGTTTTCCAAACAATTTTTTTTTACTACTTAACATCTCAATTCTAGACTCAGGCATTAATTTTGAAAGTCACCTAGTTAAATACATCAGTTCTCAACAGACACAGTATTTGAGAAAGCATATTAAACAGACTAAGAGGTGTGCCACATTGGCCAAAGATTATTTTCTTGACTTTTCTATCAAGCCTTAATAAAATGTTACATCTAACATCTTACCAAATTGATAATTTCCAAACACTGCTGGAATTACATGTAAGTAACTATTCAGAAAGCAAAAAGGCATCCCAACAACATGTGTATTTTACATTTACTTGGCCAATTTCTAGACAATTATAATGCAAGCGTGCTCTAAAGTAGATGAAAGCTCAGTGACTCAATGAACACTAAAATATATTTGCATACATTTAGGGAGTTGTTCTAGGCACTGGGTTAAATTCCAAATAGTCTCTGAATACTACAAGCAGTTATTTAGCAAGAGAATAATGAATCAGTCCTAAATTAGGAACAACTGTACCATAATTAATCAGAAAGACAAGAAAACTGAATTTATATAAAAAGTTAATGTTCCTAATACATTCAAACCCAACTAGGCCCCAAACCGGTCTGAGATGAAACCCCCCACACAAGAGGTAATTCTCTACTCTTACAAGTGAAAGCCTAAGGAGTTCACTCTCAAGTGTCCAGGTATGAATTGCTGTTCATCAGAGTAACTGCCCCTGCACTTGGGGAAAGCTTAATTTCCCAAGATCAGAGAGGGTCGATCCCATTAACAGTCACACAATCTCATCTCAGTTCCACTAATGTCCTGCCTGAAGTCAAGAGTAAGGCCTTAACTGGAGAGTTGTTTTTTGTTTTTTTTTTAATATTAACACGTGGGGGGGTCACAGAAGGAACACAGTTAAGGTCGTTCACGTGGTGGCTGAAAGGGTGAGGAACAGAGGAAGTGAATGGTTAACAGGGAGGGTCCGGGACTCTCAGGATCCCCCAATTCAAATCTCAGCTTGGGGAGAGGTGGTAACTTGAATGTTCCCCCAACCCCAGCTGCTTTCTTCACCTTCCTGGACCCAACCCCTAGGCCGTGGCTCCGCCGGGCGCCCAGGGTCTCTGGCTTCAGCCCCGGGGCTGAAATGCAGGGAGGGGGGAGGCACTTAGGCCTCGCCTCCCAGCAGCCTTCCTCCCCCAGCCCGGGCGGGCGGGAGTAGACCCAGGAAGCCGCGCCCGGTTCCCGAGGGGTGGAGGGCCTAGGCCGCGCCTCCCAGCCAGGAGGCCCTAGGCCTCGGCTCGCCCGAGGTTGGGCCCGGGAGGTCGGGGTGGCGGGCTTGGCGCCGGTCACCCACCTGGGTTGCCAGTCATTCCAGCTCCGCGGGTACTTGGTGCCGCCGCCGCCGCTGCTGCTCAGCCGAGACCCCGGGGCTCTGCGGCTCATTACCTTCCCCGACACGACATGGCCAAGCGCCGCCGCCCGAAGAAGCGCGAGTCGCCGCCCGAACCGGCCGCCGCCGACACCCCGCTCCGGCCCGGGGCTGAGAAGGAAGCCGAGGAGGAGGAGGAGAAGGAGGAGGAGGAGGAGGAGGCGGCGGCGGAGGGCGGGGGAGGCGGACGGCCGTTCCGGGTTCCGCCTGAGCCCGCAGCGCAGGAAGAGGAGGCGGGAGCTGCGCCGGGAGAAGGAGGCGGAGGAAGGGGAGGCGACGTCTCTTCCAGGGCCGTGCGCAGCCCACGACGCCGGGGCCCAGGAGGACGAGGACGGCGAGGAGGAGGAGGAGGCGGTGGCGGCGGCTACTCAAGCTCACACGGCCACGGCTTCCCCGCCTCCCGGCTCCGCCCGCCGCGCCGCCGCTGCCGCACGGCATGCTGGGAGGGAGAGGACGTGCCGGCGCCCGCCGGGCCTGGGGAGAGGGGCGGGGCCTAGAAGGAGGGGCGGGGCCGGATCCGATGGGCGGGGCAGGCAGGGCGGGGCCACGGGCGGGCCGCCTTCCCGCGCCCCACCGGCTCGCCGCCGCTTTTAGCGGACGGCGCGGGGTCGGAGCACACCCGCAGGGAATCCTCGGAGAGGGAATCTCAACCACCGCCCCCACACACACCCCTCCCAAATACCCTCAGGAGAACATCTGACCTCCGAGGGCCGGGCAGTCAGGTGTAAACCGGCGTCCAATCGAGGATCTGGGAGAGGAGGGCTGGTGCTCTGGGGTGCGCGCGCACACAGGCGTGCCCTTGGCGCTCACGTGCGCCCACCTTCCCACCGTCCACGGTAAAAAGTGAAAACAGTAAGATCGAGGGGAGGTGGCTATGCATCTTCCCGGCCCCCACCTGAAATGTACCCACGGAGTTCTGACACCTTGACCATTTCTTCACATTGCAAAAAACTACATAGCGGGAGGAAGGGGCGTACCCGCGACTACCAACCCCTGTCCCCTCCTATGGGAAATGTGCTTTGAAATCCTCTCCCCCGACACTTGCCCACCTTCTCCGGCAGAAAGCTGGCTAGAGGAAGCAAACCTGAGCACTATCTCCCCCAGACACTCTTCCCTACCCAAAAGAATTCACTAAAGCATCTGATACATAACATGGATACGGATACATTTTTTAAAGGTGGGCGAGACGCACATCAAACAAGGGACTTAACCTTATCTGCTTAACCTATCACTTGACGCTGCAAGGAGAAAGTATGTGTCTCTTGTGTTATTAAAAATTGTTACCAAAAGTACTTTAAGATTGTGAGGAGTTGATGTCTCCACACACTATACTCCTTCAACCTTGGGCACCTTGCTTAAGCCCACCAATCCCTCACTAGAGAGGAATCTGCCAGTTCTAAAGGATGGAAAGTCAGAAATTCAAATGAACTTTCTTCATCCTCCCTTCCTCCTCACCCAACTCAGAGAGAAAGAAACTTCCTCTCTGAACTGGTGCTGATGTTTGACACAACATTGAAATTCTCACAAAGAGGTGGTCAGACCCCAGCATGGTCACACACCTGTGTAAAAAATAAATTCAATAAAGCTGAATGGGTGTATTGAGAGGAGAGGGATGTATCTCATGTGCACACACTCCATCCCGAAATTTGCACTAGGTACCCTCACACTTGCCCACCTCCCTGTTTGTGAGGGGAAGATAAAAGAAAGAGCATGACCAGTTGTAAAAGAGGACCTGCAACAGATGTCCTTTCCTCCCTGTTTATTGTTCCCTCATCCCATTCTCTTATGAAGAGAAAAAGTCCTTGAGTTAAGTCCCAAGATGAGGGTCCCCTCACTCAGTATGGTCCTTTCTGGGAGACTGTTATTCATACAACAAAGTATTTTTTGGTTTTGTTTGTAATTACTGTTTAATTATGTAAGCAACATGAATACATTGTCCTCATGTGTGTTTTTAACATATAGCCTAATCATGATTTATTCTTTCATTCCGAGAAATTTACTGAGCTCCTACCAACTAAACATCTAGGGACAGGTCAGTCATCCATACCCAATTCCCGCCCTCAAGGAACCCAGGAAGTAGGGGTGAGGGAGCTGGATCTATTACAAGAAATGACTGAAAAATTTGTCCCATCTCCCCCTCCCACCACCTTGCAAGCTTGTCTTTAAATCTGACTAGAAATGCCCTCTCTCCCAAAGCTTTTTCTTAATTGTAAGTTCTGAGCTTCCTTGGATTTGTTTTCCTCAGATTCTTTACTTTTGTTGTTGTTGCTGTTGTTGTTAGGTTCTTGCTCTGTCACCCAGACTGGAGTGCAGTGACACAATCATAGCTCACTGTAACCTCAAACTCCTGGGCTCAAGAGATCCTCCTGCCTCGGCCTCCCAAAGCTCTGGAATTATAAGCATGAGCCACTGCATCCAGCCAGATTCTTCATTTTTTTTTTTTTTTTTTTTTTTTTTTGAGACAGAGTCTCACTCTTTTGCCCGGGCTAGAGTGCCGTGGCGTCAGCCTAGCTCACAGCAACCTCAAACTCCTGGGCTCAAGCGATCCTTCTGCCTCAGCCTTCCAAGTAGCTGGGACTACAGGCATGTGCCACCATGCCCAGCTAATTTTTTCTATATATTTTTTAGTTGTCCAATTAATTTCTTTGTATTTTTTTTAGTAGAGATGGGTTCTCACTCTTGCTCAGGCTGGTTTCGAACTCCTGAGCTCAAACAATCCGCCGGCCTCGGCCTCCCAGAGTGCTAAGATTACAGGCGTGAACCACCGCACCCGGCCCAGATTCTTTACTTTTTATGTTCCAGCTGAGTTGACATCCCTTCACTTTGGGACCCTCAGCCCCACAAGCAAAAATGGCTGATGTAATCAATTAGTCATTTTGACTTCCTTAAATAGTCGATTGCGATAATGGTGCAGTGACCAAATGATGTCAATTATTCAGACTCCAAAATGAATCACCAGAATCACCAGAACTTAGATCTCTGAGAAAAATTTCGAGAGTCCTTTTAACCTCTTCAAATTATAAAACAACAGCAGAGCAAATCAAAAATGTCCAATTCTGACTCTCCCTCTTATAAGACGAGGAAGTGTTGCCAAACTGCTGACTCTCACAGTAAAATGCAGATGATAATAATAGTACTGACTTCTTAAGGATGTTGAGAGGATTGAGAGAAATATTGCATATAAAGTGTTTTGCACAGTGCCTGCCACACAGTATGTAAGCCAGAAATGTTAACTAAAAATCAGATCTACAATTTTCTTAGGGACACAGCTATTTGCATAGTATTTTGACCAATAAATATGAAAAAAAAAAGTAGTGGCAGATGTTATGTCCAGTTGCCCAAACAATTTATTTGTCTTTTTTTTTGTTGTTGTTCACTTCTTCCATAGAAACAATTAACTCTCAAAAACAGTGTTGGCAAAGGGATAGTGTGAGGACACAGAAGGTGGGAGAGTGGCATTTTGCAGGAAACTTCCTGCAAAGTAATAATAGTGTGTATCCAAACAGTTAAAATCATTAATACCCTTTCTCCCTGTAATTCCACTTCTGGGAATCTATTCTAAGGAAATCTGCCACACTACAGCCAGAGTGATTTTCTTAAAATAAAAATCAGATCACGCCACCATCCTACTTACAATCCATCAATGGCTTCCCGTTCTTAGAATAAAATCCAGATTCATCATTACTAGAAGCCCATAAGGGGCTGTAAAATGCGTATTCTCCTACACGGCAAACCACAGCAGCTGACATCCAGAACAGGACTCCAGCAGTGGTTGTCAATTTCATCTTCACAGTAGCGTCCCCCACGGAGGCTGCATCCCAGACTGATTAAATCAGAATCTCTCTGGGTAGGCCCAGGAATCACTATTTTTTAGATTTCCTCAGGGGATTCTGATATGTAGCTAAGGTTGAGAACCGCTACTTCCTTCCTTGGGTCTACAAAGGAGTGAAAAACAAAACAAAACAAAATAATAAAATAAAATTGAAAAAAAAGAGCCACTACTTCGGAGCCCCTAAGCACTGAAAGTTATGCATGGCCTCTCCAACCCTACCTCCCAACATGCATGGATTATCAAGACAATGCTAAACCACAGCGTGGGGGGGAATGGAAGCTACTTGAATACATTAAAAAATGTATCAAATATGAGCAACTCTGAAAACTTGGGGTTTGATTTTTTTCTCATTTCCTTTGGTGATTCTGACTCTCTGGTTCCATTAGCATTTCTCCCACTCTGTTGCAGTCACAGGGACCAAGTTTCTGTTCCTAGAATACCCTAAGCCTCCCCAGCCTCTGGGCTTTTGTACTTGCTGTTCCCTCTGCCTGGAATGCCTTTCCTACATTTGTTCCCATCAGGATTGGGACTAGCCTAGCAAGGTGACTGAGGTGCCTAGGGGACGAAGTTTAAAGAGGCACTTACTCTCAGGGTCATGCAAATGCCAGCTTTGCACTTGCACAAGCCTGTGCGTGAGTCCCTCCTTAAATTTTGGGTCCTAGCACTGCATTTGTCACAGTCTGGTCCCTGCCCTGTTCTCCATGGCCCATCTCAGCTCTTCAGAGAAGTCTGCCTGTACCTTCCTGCCCAAAAAAGCTGGCCGGTGCCCTTTCCAGTTACTCTCTGTCACATACCTTGTTTCTTTCCTTGGTAGTATTCGTCACCTCTGCAAGTATTGGGTTTCTTTGCACATTTATCATCTGTCTAACCCTTAGGATATGAGCTTTGTGAGAGCAAAGGTCACACCTGTCCCAGCCCCACCTCCTCTATCCTAGGCACACAGCACAGCACCTGACCCTGACCCACAGAGGCACTCAAGAAATGGGAAGAATGAAATGGAAATTATCTAAAATAGGGACCAAGTTGATACAAATGTATTCGTCTCAGTTTTACTTATTAATAGCAAAAAAAACCCAGAAAGGTAATGATCCCAATGCCCAACACTAGGAAACTGATTAAGAGACCATATATTCAGAGGTGAAATCTTTTGCAACCATTAGAAATTATATTTATGAAGAATTTTTAATGAAATCAGCAAAGTATTATGTTAACATGTTAAACAAACAAAAAAGCATGAGATTCAAAAATGAACGTGTGCTATGACCTCAACTTGGTTAAAAAAAAAAAAACCAGAGTGGGATTCATAGAGGAAAAAAGGAAGAAAATTTGTTACGTCTACCTAATATTCAAGGCCTGTGATAAGTGGGACCATGGGTGAGTTTTTTTCTGTGCTCTTGCTAGTTTACCAATTAGAACACAGAAGTGGTATTTGTAAAACAAAATTTAAAAAAACTAAAAGTAAGCACTCAATAAATATGTGTTGAATGAACAAAGAATGAACATTCGTAGGGTGCGGCAGTGACTCACAGACCTTTGAGTAAACTTTGGCCAAAGCATTGAGTCTTAGCTCTAACAATAGTGACCAACTCAAGCTAATATTTATTGAGCATTTACTAATGACAAGCACCGAGCCAAATGGTCAATATGAGGTTATTTCATGAAATTCTTCAAAACCACACTACAAGTAGGTACCAATGTGGCATTTTACAAATTGGAAGTGTCATGCCAAGAGAAGCTAAGCAGCCTCCCCAAGGTCACTCAGCTGGTAGCAGGCAGGGCCAGGAAGGGAATGTCACAGGCAGGAACAGAAGGGACATTTGGCCCCAACCTCACATTCGTCAAAGGCCTCAGATTTAGACCTTTGACATTCTTCCCTAGTGAGGTTATATTCAGAGTCCCAGAGATACACGGACAGGAAGGAACTCTAAATTTTAAAACTGTGCCCTGTTACCAGCCCACACACCTATTGGGGCTGTGCATTAACATTTCAAAATAAATTATATTATTATCTGGTGAATGGGTAATTATATTGCATTATAGTTTGTTTCCTCTTGTGTTAGAAGTATTCAACTGTAAAAAGGAAACAAAATATATCACAAATTTTGTCCTGAGGGAGCTCAGTAAATTTCACCTCAAAATACGACTCCTTGGTATAAAGAGTATTTGGAATTAAAGGCCCTTAGAGATCAACACGGGAAGGGGCTTTCCTTCTTTCTTCATAGAAAACCAGACCCATCAAAAATAACAATCGACTTCCCTTCCCCTCCCTGTTATCTCAGGAAAGAAGATCAAGAATGCAACCAGACCTGACCCAAATCATTTTAAATATTATACCTGTCTCTCAGGTTAATTTAATTTCCGAAGAGAACCATTTACAAGTTAATCTGTTTTCCCTCCCCCACCCATTCATTCTCCCAACTATCTATTCATCCTCCCTAGTAACCATTTATTGCCCCTGAATAGAATGACCTGTATTTCTCATCTCCTCCTCCCCTCTAAGATGGGGGTATAGAAACTTCTGGACCCCACTGAGATGTTGGGTAATCACTCTGTGATTCTCCCCAAGTGAACAGTATACAGGGTCGAAGGAGAAGTTTCGCCTCACCCACACAGTACCCTGCTTGCTGTTTCCTACATTTTTAATACACTCAGAGCCTCAAAAACTGTAACATGATTCTTTCTTAACTCTCGAAAGACCTTGGAGTCAGGATTTGAACACAGACCAACCCCAGAGTCCTTAACCACCAGGATTTTCCTAGAGATCTTCCAAATTTCCTAGATAGATTGCACTCACATTTATTCCCCGAGTAAACAAAAGATAAGGCTCTCTCTTTTGTTTTCTTTAAACCCTATATCTGACCCCAGACTGACCCAATTAGACATCAAGAATTGAGGAACTTGATTCTCAAACAGGGGATTCAAGTACAAGGGTGATTTTTAAAATATGATCTTAAAAGCAAATCCACATCCTAGAGACATTAAAGCAGATTTTTAAAAATGAAAACAGCAGCCTTTTTGTTTCTGCTCCCAGCTAGGAAATCTTTGTCACTGGTCAGGCTCCTTCCGTAAGGGCTATTTTTATAGCGAGTTTTCAAGTTGGTGCAGGAGGCATTTGGCTGGGAAACCTCATGACACATTTGAAATCTCCACTCAGGCTGCCTCAGCTTGAGGTAGGGGCCAAAATTCTGTGAATCAGGGCACAGCATGTGCCCTCAGTGGCTCGTGCACACTCTAAACAATAAAATAGGGGGACACCGAAGCTTATCTGAAGCTCTTTGTAACTTATAAAATAGAGATAACAAGAGGTGAAATTCCCCCATATTTGGCTCTGAGCTGCATAAGGATTTGCAGGGCGATTCTAATGGAGAGAGCTCTTTTGCTTTTCATGATTAAACCATTTTCAGGGATACCTGCAAATAAAATGTAAATTATGTAAACATCAATAAAAATCTCCAGCGGCAAGTCACTGCCTTCTATTGTTTCTATAGTTATCTCTTAAAAATTTTAAAAGATATCCTGCATATATCTCTTTCCTGTACCTAGTAATGTATTTCTGAAGAATTGGATTGTACAGAGGTAAAACTTTTTACTTTTTTTTTTTTTTTTTTTGAGACAGGGTCTTGCTCTGTCACCCAGGCTAGTGTGCAGTGATGAAATCATAGCTCACTACAACTTCAAACTCCTGGGCTCAAGCAATCCTCCTGCCTCGGCCTCCTGAGTAGCTAGGACTACAGGAGTACCACTATGACCAGCTAATATTTTAATTATTTTAGTGATGGGGTCTTGCCATGTTGCCCAGTCTGGTCTCAAATTCCTAGCCTCAAGGATTCTCCCACCTCAGCCTCCCAAAGTGCTAGGATTACTGGCTTGAGTCACTGCCCCAGGCAGAAACATTTTACTGGGAATGCTAATGGACAAGCATTGTTTGGCCAGAGGTATTTCATCTTTCTATCCACTTTTAGTAGGAATTCCTAGCATTGTGGCCTGCCACTTAATCCATGGCTTCTGTAGTCTTTCTCCTGGTTCTTCCCCATCTCCATCCAGCCTTCTTAAACATCTTGCCTAAAGTTAGCACCCACCAGGATTGGGTTAAAGAGAAAGAACGTTAGTGGTTAGTGTGTGGTGGGAGGGAAGAGGGAGTGTGCAGATGGAAGTTAAAGCTGGGGTAAAGGAGAGTGCCAACTTCTGCATTTACTGTCGCTGCTTGGAAGTCACCTAAATCTGATGATGACAATAATAATAATACAATCCGTAATAACAGTAGTTAACATTTATTGGGCTCTTACTACTTGCCAGGCAAGGTGCTAAGCGCTTTACATAACTATGATAACTACTGCCTATTGAACCCTCAAGATGACCACATAAAGTCAGGTGCTCTTGTTCCCAGATGATGAAGCAGATGTTTATAAAGGACATGACTTGCCCAAGGTGACAGCTAGTAAATAGTAGAGCAGTTGCCTGTCTCCGTGCAACCCCTATAATTTATTTTAGCCAACAATCAACCTAATTGGTATGAGTAACCTGTTTCTTAAAAGCAATCAGGTATCACAGTGTGACTCTTTATCAATAAAGAGTTAAAGAAGGCTGGGTGCTGTGGCTCACACCTGTAATCCCAGCACTCAGGGAGGCCAAGGCAGGAGGATTGCTTAAGGTCAGGAGTTCGAGACCAGCCTAGGCAACATAGTGAGACCTCCATCCTTTCATCACTACAAAAAATAGAAAAATTAGCTGGATTATCTGGGTGTGGTGGTATGCTCTGATAGCCCTAGCTACTTGGGAGGCTGAGGCAGGAGGATCACTTGAGCCCAGGAGTTTGAGGTTGCTGTGAGCTAGGCTGACCCTACAGCACTCTAGCCCAGGCAACAGAGTGAGGCTCTGTCTCAAAAAAAAAAAAAAAAAGTTAAAGAACCTTCCTTCCAGATAAGGAAGGGTAAATATTTTACTTCAGAGGTTCTTGCTGAACTAGAACCATTTAGCTTCTTCAGTGGTCTGCTATACATGTCATAACTGAAATTATTTCTTCATACTATGACAGAGAGGCAAATGTAGGCTTATTCTACAAGGTCTGTTCCACTAAAACAATTTGAAGGTCACGCTGCTTGGCATGGTGTTTTGACCATCCCCCAGGCATGTTACCTCTCAGGGGACTCATCCTGCTGGGCCCTGGAAAAGGCTACTTAGAAAAAGCATGACTTATGGTGGCTTTTAGACGAGGAATAAGCAGATGGCCAGTATTACATCACCTCGGGTAAGGAAAACAGGAATATGAAAATAATAGGATTGCAGAAAAATAATAGTTTAATCTCCAAATCATCAGTGAGCATCTGGGAGGTGTTTATTCCCAGCAAACGCCAGGGATGGAAGAGGGCTAATAAAATCCTGGCCCACTACTACCTAATTCAAAAGCAGATACCACATTTTTCACCATTTTCTTAAAATACTAATGGCCATTTACTAAGAATTTTAATTATTAATATATTTATTTCTAACCATTACCACTCCTCAAACTCTGGGAGGTAAATAGTATAAAATTCCTGTCTTTACATAGTAAGAAATTGCACTCAGAAGGGTTAGTAACTTGCCCCAAGACACACAGCTGGTAAGTGGCACAACCTGGATTTGATACCAAAGATATCCCCTACCTAAAAACCACCTGAGGGCCATAAAAGAGGAAACATTTTTCTGACCATCTTATAATGTACTAGTATGATGCATGAAATTCCAGACACCTACTCATTCTTAGCAGTTGAATCTTTTTTTTTTTTTTTCCTTTTGAGACAGAGTCTCACTCTGTTGCCCAGTCTAGAGTGCAGTGGTGTCATCATAGCTCACTGCATCCTCAAACTCCTGGGCTCAAGTGATCCTCCTGCCCCAGCCTCTCAAGTGGCTAGGGCTATGAGAGCATACCACCACACCCAACTAATCCAGCTCATTCTTCTATTTTTTGTAGTGATGAAAGGATGGAGGTCTCACTATGTTGCCCAGGCTGGTCTCAAACTCTTGGACTCAAGCGATCCTCCTACCTTGGCCTCCCACAGTTCTAGGATTACAGGCCTGAATTCTGATTCTTATTAGTGCTCTGGTCATGGAACATAGGTATT
>RJWJ010044745.1:0-12067 GCA_004363605.1 Indri indri | reverse complement strand
GGAAGGCAAGTGAAGAAAGCTTATCAACAAGGAAGTGTGTCAAATGCTGGTGATTAGTCAAATAAGATGAGAACTGAGAATTAATTGTTATATTTAGCAGCATGCATGCCGTTGGTGATCTTGACAAAAACAGTTTCAGGGTATGTGGTGGGTGGATTTAAGATAGAATGGAAAGAAAGAAATTGGAGACAACTAGCACTGAAAAGTCTCTGGAGAAGTTTGGCCAGAGGCAAGCATCAGAGAGCTGGCACGAGTTGTGGGTGCTGACTGTCAGACCACAGCAGGGGCCCCAGAACCAAGGACAAGCAGATCCAGGTTGAAACGATTCAGGACATGAGTTAAGAATGAGGAAGAGGTCTAGGGATCAATTATTTTAGGGGCTTGGCTTTCCGGGTCGAGGCAGGTCTGTTGGCTAGAGCCAAGCTACATCAGACAGTTGTAAGTTAATATTCTAGTCTTTCTATGTTGTCCTTTCAAATAAAGGACTGGAGTTGGCTATATGAATTCTTCACAATAACTCAGCACAAGATCCTTGGGCATCTATAACTTCTAGGGCTGGACTTGTCTCGTGTTGCTCTGGGCGGGCAGGTGCATTTCAGGGCATGGTGGTGTGGATTGCTGCACAGCCACTTATCTGACTCCGGCTGGCTTCCGGAACTCCCTTCTGTTTCCAGGGCGATCTTTCTAAATGCTAATCCGACTATACCATTCCCCTGTCTAAAAGCTGTGTATAGCTTCCCAACCTAATCAAGATAAAAATCCAGGCTGTTGTCTCAGACTGAGTTCTGCCTGTCTCCTCCAGCCTCCTGTCCTGCTTCTCCCTGCCTTGCAGCGCATGCTGGACTATCCACGGTTGCACACACCCACCCTGCAGGCTCACACTTCCCACCTGTGCTCAGACAGTTCACCCTTCTGTAACACCCCATCTCCCTGGGGTGCCGACTCCCGACTCCTTGTGCTTGGCCAACTCCCGCTCGTTGTTCGAGACTCATTTCCCCTAGGAAGCTGTATAAATTAGAATTAAATTTGGTTGCAAGTGACAAAAAATAACAGTGGCTTTGCTGCTGCTCTGGAGTGAACATGAGGAAGATAGGGCAATTTAGAGGTCCATGGAGAGGAATATCAGATGCTTCCACTATCTGTTCTTGGAACAGCTATCATTTAACGGGGACTGGCAAATTTCAGCTTGATCTTTCTTAGATTTTTGAGACTACGATGTTGTTGGCTGGTATGTGACTTCAGCTCTAGGGGATGGAATGGTCATATGTTTTTGCTTTTTTTTTTTCAGATTTTATGCTGACCCTTGTTTTAGATTAATTCATTAGTTCATTAATTCATTCAATGATGTCTGATTCACAGGCTAGTTCACTGTAACTTACTATATAAAAAGCCTATTTCTTCTGGCTTAATCATTGGAGTTGCTGAAAGTGTAGAATAGCAGATCAGTTATCCCTCTGAAACCTCTCGCATTCTTGAGATGAATTGCCCATAACATTAATTCTTTGCTCATTCAATTATTTTTTAAAAAAGTAATTACTGAGCAGTTGTCACTTGCTGGACACAGTGCTTAGGGCTCAGGATGCAGAATGAAGATGTTCCTTGTCCTGAAGGAGCTGCAGTCTAGTGTCAGGGTAGGCAAGGAAAGTGCCAGAGAGGAGTGTAATAAGTTCTCAGATCAAGGCATGCCCGAGTGTTACGGAGTGCAGAATGGGGCATGCAATTGAGACTCAGAGTCAGGGAAGACTCTCAAAAGAAAGTGACGTCTGAACTGAGCGGTGAGAGCCCCAGGAGTCGGCAGGAAGCCAAAATGAGATGAACCAGGGGCAGCTTGATGAGAATAGAACTCTCCACAATTTCCATCCACCCTAACCCACACCATCCCAAATAAATATACAATATAATAGAAAACGATGTGCTTGGGAGGTAGCACTACTTTATTACAAGTCCCCTAATCGCCATCGCCCCCACCCCAAGTTACTTCAAATAAATCTACAAGTTCCCTAATTTCAGCTAGATTCCCACCTGGATCCCTTCCTACAGGGATTTCTGGAGGCATCACTGCCCTGTATCCTCCACCCAAGTCCATCCCTCAAACTCATCTCCATCCCTGATACCTACAGATCTGCACCATCCTTGGGCTCATCTAAAGAAAGTAATGAGGGACTGTCGAGCTCAGGGACAATGTGAGGTTCAGGGGAGGGAGGAGGCTTTGGGATGGTAAGGACCAGGCCGGAGTGGGGATGACTGATGCACGTATCTGGTAGTATCAAGGGTTATAAGAGTCTCCCTGTACCCCAGAAGAACTCTGTCTCTGCCTGTGGTGGAGGTGTGGAGGATAAAGTGAGGGTCTTATTTATTGGTTGGGGAGTTGTGGAAATCATCCAAGTGGGTCTTGCTGGGGGCTATTGTGATGGTCGATTTTATTTGTCAACTTGACTGGCCTAAGTGATACTCAGGTTGTTGGTAAAATGCTATTTCTGAATGTCTCTGTGAAGGTGTTTCTGGAAGAGATTAGCATTTGAATCAGTAGACTGAGTCAAGGACATCTGCCCTCACCAATGTGGGCAGGCACCATCCAGTCAATCGGTTGAGGGCCTAAATAGACAAAAAGGCAGAGAAAGGGTGAATTTGCTCTTTCTGTTTGAGCTGGGACATCTTTTGCTGCCCTTGTACATCAGCTTCTTGGGTCTTTGGACTTGGACTGGTACTAACGTAATTCCCCTCCTACCCACCCCAGTTCTCAGGCATTCGGACTCCAACTTTGGACTGAATTACACTGTGGGCTTTCTTGGGTGTTCAGCTCGTAGGGAGCAGATTGTGGGAATTCTCAGCCTCCGTAAGCATGTGAGTCAATTTCCGTAAAGAAGCTCTCTCTCTCTCTCTCCTGTTGGTTCTGTTTCACTGGGTAACCCTGAATAATATAGCTATGGTGAAGAAGGAACAGAGTTGAGAGGTTTTATGTTATTTGTTTTATAACATTCTTTTCTTCTGATTATAAAAGAAAGACATATTCATTCTACAAAATTTGGAAAATACAGAAGATTCTAAAAAAGAAAAAAATTACCAGAACTTTCAACACCTGGGATAAGAGCTGTTCAGTTTGTAGAATATTTTTCCAGTACGTTTTTTATACATATTCATATGAATTATATATGGTATATGTCTATCCTCTATAATCAAGATCCAATTTATGAACAGGTTGTTTTCTTGGTACTTTTTTATTCTGATAAAATATACATAATATGAGACTTACCATTATAACCATTTTTGAGCGTACAGTTCTGTGACCTTAAATACATTCACATCATTATACTTTCCCAGTACTTTTGGGCTCTTTCTACCTGTAGACATCGGTCCTCCTTTAATTCAGGAAAATTCTCTTCTAGCATATCTTGGTTATTTCTTTGGTTCCGTATGTTGTATGTGTAAGAGTGTGTGTGCGCGTGTGTGTTTTAACCAACATGTCACACCTTGAATCTATATTGTGAGGGGAGTGCAGCAATATGGGTTACAGTGGTTTCTTTATTCATATCCTTTTGGGCTGCTTCAGAATTTAGGTGTTTGGTTTGGTAAGGTTGATGACCTTTATTTTGGAGAGAGATCAACAAAATACTCTACAGGTGGACCAGGGACCTTAGCATGCAAAGGGCTTTCGGTAGCTTGTGCAAACAACCAGATCCCCACGTGGTATGAGTGAATGTCCACAAGTAAACACGTCCTTGCTTTCCCATCATTTGTGGAGAAAGAAATATCATCTCTCAACAGAGAACCATTCCTCTGTGCGATGCTGCGTGCATCCTGGCATCTGGAGTTCAATCGACTGCCCTGTCTCAGGGCCAAGACACTAGAAAGTGGTTGGAAACATCAGATGTGACTCAGTCTTTCACAATGGCACTGAAGAAGACACATCAACACTCAGTCAACAGGCAGCAGCCTCCAGGGGATGATGATGCAGGCTGGACACGTGTGCGGGTGTGAGTGTGGGACAGGGCTGGGCTGGGGATTTTTATGAGGCTATTTCGGTGCCTGGCCCAGTGCTGGTCATATGTTTATTGCTCAACTCTGAGAAGGACATTTCCTTACAACAAGTCTGATTGGAACTGATTTTCAATGAACTGTTTATTTTGATCTTCTAATTTTCTCAGTTTTAACAGGTCGTTAGGAAAATCGACTTAATGCTGGTTGTATACATTGCCTAACTGCTTCATCGATAATAAAAACACAAACCTTAAATACGTGTGTGTTACAGAGACAGTTAATTATTGTAAGTATATTTATACTAGAGGCCTAGATCAATGATAGGTTGGGAAGGAAGATTTTTTTCTTTCTTTCTCTAAAATAAGAAGTAAATTTCATACTCAGGAGGCAGTGTGGTGGACTGGGAATACCCCTCTCTACTTGTCTGCTCATCCTTTAAGGTTTGACTGAAATATCCTCTCCTCTCCCAAGCCCAGCGTGGTCTTCCCGGGCCCCACCATGGTTCCCTCCTTGGTGCCGCAGACTTCGTGCGCTTGCTCTCATGGCGCTGCTCACGGCGCTGCACAGAGCTGCACATTTACCTGAGGAAGGGAAAGCAACTCTTATGTATCTTTTGCACGTAGTAGAAGCTCCATAAATTCTGATTAGGTTATAATTTAAATTTAAAAAGTAATAGAAGATTTAATGCTTTTGCTAATTTTACAAGTAACCAGGCTTATTGAGATGGAATCAGACAATAAGAGTTGAAAGTGAAATCCCCCTCAGTCCGCCACTTAGAGACAACCATTATGAATATTTTATTAATAGGATATTTATCTCCAGATGTTTTTCTATGTTTATATGAGCATAGAGGTAGAGATTTTTCTAAATAAAAATGGGATCGCACTATAGCTCCTTCTTTGTAAGATGCTCTTTTAACTCAATATACCATAGGCATCTTTCTGTGTGAATAAATATGGAGCTAGACCACCACTTATTTAACCAATCACCCCACGTGAGATTTTTAGGTTTACGATTTTTTTCCACTACTATAAATACTACTGGGCTAAATATCCTTGTGTATACATCTTTGTGCCCTGTTTCAGTTCTGTTTACCCAATCACTCTTTTAAAAAATCTTTTAGATGATTGCCAATATTTTCCTACTACTATAAATAATGCTTGAGTAAACATCTTGTACACACACTTTTGTCCCCTTTTCAGTTATTTTCTTAGGATAACTTCTTAGAAGTAACCCCTTTGGTTACTCATTGGTCAAAGGGCATGTACTTGTAAAAATCTGGGACACATATTGCCAAATTATCCTACAAAAAGTTGTGCCAATTTGCGCAGTTATTTCTAGTATGCGAGGATACTGCCCTGCTCTTGGCCACATTCATAAAACATTTATGAATGTTTTAAAACTTGATTCGGTATATTTTGTGAGCTGGTGTTAGGCTGAACCATAAATGGCACAGTTTCTCTAGGGAACTGTGTCCTATCTAAATGGCCAACTTAGAAATAGCCTTTCTCCATAAGTGTGTGGTTGCCTGGCATCTTTCTTAACATCATTCATAGAAAATATACCAATGTGTGAGGTAGGTCCCCAAGTTGGTTTAGTTACTGGGTACCAAAGGACCACAAAGAAATAGCCTCTTCTTTAAGGGGGTCTCACACCATGCAGCCTCATGACAATATTATCGAATTTTTCTAGGGCACATTTGTTGTGCATTGATGGCATAAACGGGTCAGTGGATTTAAAACTATACCCAAGACCCTTTGAAACGATTCAAGGCAAGAGATTAATTGATGAGGTCCCTCCAACTATGGCTTTTAATCCAGCAAATTATATTTAGACACCCGGCACTAGAAATATGTAGACAAATTGGAGAGAGTTCAGAGAAAAGCAATAAAAATGATGAAGGGAACCGAGGAACTGATTTATGAGGAGAGATTAAAGAAATCAAAAACACGGAGCCGGGACCCAAAAATGACTTCAGGGAGCATGAAAACAAACAGCAAATATTTGAAAGGTGTAAACCACCAAAGCGAGGACCTGCTTAGCTTGGTACCAAAACATAAGTAACGGCAATGAGGTGAAATGAAAGAGAAGACTCGCACTTACTAATTTCTCCAGGAGTGTCTCTAGAGGGAGGCTAGAAGTTCTCCAACTGGAAACATTTAGCACCAGACAGCACTCAGCCCCCCGAAGAGAGGATTCTAGACCGGAAAACAAGAAAACAGCCTCGCAGGTTAGATCAGGCCAAACCTTGGAGCTCTTCCACGTCGTTACCTCACGGTGACCGTATAAATATACTATCTTGGGTCCTGAAGGGAAAGTAATACAGCTCATCTCTTTCTCATTTCCTGACTTTAATGCCTGTGTAAGTTGGCAGGTTCGGCCGTGCTTGGACATCCACTTTTTCAATCAAGTCTCCCCACATGGTGTCTCAGTGACAGAGGTGGGCTGGAGCCGTAGTTCAGGTAGACACTGGAGATGTCCCTGGTGCCCTTCAGTGACTTTAAAATCGCCAAGGAGGATGGAGAGAAGAGCCAAGCAGTCAGGAACAGAGCCCACCCACCCCGAGCCAGAGAGCCCAGCTCTCGTCAGTTAGGCCTCATTGTTTCTGCCCTAATATCATCCCTGTAACAGAAATGTAGAAGCTTTGTCTCCTCAAGAATTCTCCACCATAGCAGGTCCCAGGGGAGATGGGAAAGACACATGAGGCTTATTCGGGGGATACGGTCCTGATTTTGGTCTCCTTGTTCTGCTGTCAATCACAGAAAGTTGATTTGGTTGGATTTGCTCCAGCCAGGATCCAATTAGCCGTAAAATGGGGAGCAGAGCAATAAGGATAATTGAGCAATAACACACACACACACACACACACACACACACACACACACACACACACACATCTATTGTTTGGAGCATTTCACCACTGCATCACAAGCCAGTGAGTGTTTCATAAGCAGTTGTCGTGGGCCCGCTGCTCGGTTGGTGCCGTGAGGAAGGCCCGAGTGGCTTTTTGTGTGATGCAAAGAATTGGTGCTGAGGCAACTAGAAGAGGTAAAAAGAAAGCGAGAACTAAGGCCGAGCAACTGACCGTGCCCTCATCAGGTATGTACATGTGAGGGAGAGACAGCCGTTAACCGTGTGCGGGTTAGGAGCACGGGCTTTGGCCACAGATAAGGGCCTCTCCGTTTACTAACTGTGAGACTCTGGTCAAATTATTTGACTTCTCTAAGTCTTGATTTCTTCATCAGTAAAGGCAGAGATAAGAACAATACCTAGCTCACAGGATTGTTGGAAGGGTTAAAGAAATAAAACATACAATGTGCTTAACCAGTCTTGTGCAAAGTAAGCACTTGATAGATGTTAGCTATAATATCCCCTCTTCTTCCTGCAAACACACGTCTCAAAGTCCATGGGGACCTCCTGTGCCATGAGTGAGAAAGTGATCTTTACTTCTGAAGTTATTTCTTCCTCTTCTCTTTTATTTGTAGAGATAGGGTCTTGCTGTTGCTCAGGCTGGTCTCAAACTCCTGACCTCAAGTGATCCTCCTGCCTTGGCCTCTCAAAATGCTAGGATTATAGGTGTGAGCCACTGCACCCAGCTTGAAGTTATTTCTTTTCTTTGCTTGCTTGCTTTTTTTTTTTTTAAACAATTTTAACCATTTTTTAAAAAAATTTCAAATTATTATGGGGGTAAAACGTTTTCGGTTACATAGATCACTTTTGTAATGCTTGAGTCAGGGTTAAAAGTGTGCAGCCACGGATTCCCAGGGGATACATGAGTTCAGTGAAAAGCTTTACATTTTGGTTTTTTAATTTCAGTATTTTATTGCTCAATATATTAATGTTTCAATATTTTAAAAAACCTAATATAATCTGATTTTGGACTGTATCTATGGTACCTTATAACCAAGCACTGCCATGCAATTTTAGTGCCCCCATTTGCTTCTAAGTTCAGAACTGTGGTGATGCCAAGTGATCACAGAAAGTGACAGCTTTAAACTTTCCCTTAAACTGGGGTGTGAGCCCCCATTTCTGTATGTTTCTGAAGTTTGAAAAAAACTAAGCGATGGTGAACACCATGGTAGTTAGGGGTGGGAAGATGGGAGGGCATTTGTAGGACAGTCACAGGGGTACCTGCAAAGAGGAGAAAGTTCCAGGAATAGGAGGCAGCATCAGGGAGCAATGAGCTGTGAGCCAGGCTGATTTGGGTTCAAAGGCCAGCTCGGCCACCTGAGCTTTGGCCTTGGAACCGAGACCATCATAGATGGGTGGGAATTAGAGAATTGTTTATGTGAAATCTCTTGCTCAACCCACTTGCAGATATGGATTCATCACCACTAATCACCAACATCCCTTCACTGGTATAGCACAACGTAGGGCAAAAAGAGTGGAGTTTCAATGCCCTGAGAAAGACTTTGGCCAATGTGCTATTTGCGCAAAAGTTGGGGGCAGCAGAGGCACTCCTGGAGTGGCTGTGGCCATGACGGCATCACCCGCAATCTGCCACCATGAAGCAAAGATACTGTGGAGAGGAAAACTTCTGTAAAATGCACAGGGACCAGTCACTCACCTGCCGATAGGAGTGGCAGAGAGGGTTTCGGGGGAAAGAGACACAACGTCGCATCTGAGAATGTCATAGGGAAGAAAGAAATCAATTGTGTAAAATCTGTAATGTTAGCACTTGGAGCTCAAGCTTTGTAGATTTGGGGCACCTCGTTGCAATGTTCCTGCCGTGCCTGGCCATCCTGGTGTATGATAATGTGAGTCTTGGTTCCATGCACTTAGTCACCTCTGCTCCAACTCCCAGAGCAGAAAGCACATGAGGCAGGCTTGGCTCAACTTCTGGACCTGGTCTCCCGTGGGGTCCCAGAGCTTCTCCTCCAGTCTTGGACAGAACACAGAGAAGAATACACTCGTGTCGGCTGCAACATGGCCAGGAGGGCAGCAGCAGGTTTTAGAGGGAGACAAATGGATTAACTCAGCAAACTCTCATTTTCTCATTGGAAAAACAGGGGCAATTTCAAAGACAAGATAAAGCCACCTAGCCCAGGCCCTGGACCCAATACATTGTAGCTATCATCATAATTTAAGTTCGGCACTGGACGGAACAAGGCATGGGGAAGCCTGGCTCTCAGCCCAGAGAGCATCGGTAGAAGACAACTTCAGTTGCTCTGTCCTCGAGGCCTTTGAACCTCATCTGGCTGCCCTCAGGGTCTCTAGAAATTAGATAACCGTTTCTCACATCAGTCACATGTGTGCACCTGAGAATTTTGCTTGCAGGGCATGAAAGTATCTGGGAGAAAGGGCCACACTCAGTGTCCAGGGACCAGCTATGCCAACTACTTGGTCTTGGAGCCAGCCACAATATTATTAGAAAGATTGGCCCTGGAGAATTCTGTTCTGTGAACCATCACTTATGGAGAACAAGCGAGGATCAGCTCAGCCTTTCAATTCCCCTTTTCTACTCTCTACCTTTGGGCTTGCTCTGTATTGGTACTTCCATGATACGGTGGAAATACAGAAGGAGGAGAGCTCCTTATGCACAGCAGTGAGGAAAACTTTGCTGCCATTGGCTCGATTACAGTCACCTCACATGACGGGTTTGATGGAATTTAAGCCCAGTTGGGAATGTTCAGAGAGGAAACTACACTGACCTGGAGAAGCGATAAGAAGATGTAGAGCACCTGATGGAAGAATCCTTCTTTACGTACTTGCCTCCCCAAACCAAGGCTTGTGGGCTTTGGGGTACTGTTATGTGCCTTGGGAAAAATAAAAACATTTTTCACAGTGGAGTCCACCCCTAGGTATTGCTGGTACTATTGCCAGACAGACCAATTCAGAGAACCATCTCCCCCACCTCCTCTTCTTCAACCCCAATAAGCTAAACTCAGAATAGGGGAGAAGTGAGCCCAAGAGGGATGTCAAAGCTTGCTCCTGTAGTGACGGCACCTCAGGTCCAGGAAGCACAGATGGAATTTCACGTGGACACAGCTGGCTCTGAAGTCCAAGTCAGAAGAGCAAGAACTAGATGTTCTGTAACCTGAGTTCTTCTAACTATTGATTTTGTGAAGTTTGAGGGACCTGAAAAGCTTGAGGTCAGTGCATCTCAGTGGTTTTGTTAGCTGCTTCCCGGAAGCAGACAGGCACACTTCCAGGCGGGATCAACAGTAGAGAGATGGAAGAAGGGGGAGAGGATGTGGAAACTCTCTGAACCTTCTGATCAATTTTTCTGTAAACCTAAAACTGCATTTAAAAAATAAAGTGTACACGTTAAAAAAAGAGAAGAAAAAAACTACAATCGGTGTTGAGTAGTTCACTTTAAAAAACTACTGATCATTTATCTATATTTGCCCCCTTCCTCATTGTTACTAGGCCAAAAATCATTTTATAATTAAAAAGATAATAAGTTGTATGTAAAAAAAAAAAAAGTCTGGTAGGGGTAGATGGGTCAGCGGTCGGGCCACTGAGGCGATGAGCCCAGAGCCTGACACATAAGAGATACTCAGTGAACACAATGAATGAATGGGCGGGTAAGTGAATAAAGGAGGTCGGTGGTCTCTGTTGGGACACATGGTCTTTCTAACACTATGCCTTGGGGCAATGCTCAGGTGCACGCCTCCCCTGGGGACCAGCCCTGTCCTTTCCCGTAGCTCAGAAGCTGCCATCACCCGCTCTATCCCTGGCCTGCTTAGAACACAACGCCACCAACTTGCCTCTCTCTCACTATGTCTGAAGACAAAAGACCAGGCCTTTTTAGTCTTAAGGGTTTTGCTGTCAATTGTAAGGGAATAGGAGCAAATGAGAATCTCTTTCTCTAAGCTATTAGAACATTTAGAAAGTTCTTAGTGCCCTGGGTTCTGGCATATAGGTTTTGCCTTGCACCTGCAGTGGCAACTGGATGGCCCTTTGGTCTCCAGTGTTGGGCTTTAATTTGCTGTCATATCATCCTTCTTCCTGTCTAGCATTATTTGTGCTCTTGTTTATTGTCTGCCTATTTTGTCTGAATGTAAATTCATTCAGAGAAGGATGCTGCCTGTCCCATTCCCACTCTATTTGCAGGGCTTACAAGAGGGCCTCTGCTATAGCGGGTGCTCCGGCTGGAGAATGAATGAATGCAAACCCAAGAGTCAAAGCCAGTTTGAATAAGACACTTGAATCTGAGTCAGGGATGTTAGCAGCACTCAGACACATTCAGCGGGCAATTGGAAATATGGATATCCAACTTATTTATGCATCCCTGAATTATTACCTAAGCATCTACTATGCACCAGCCACCATGTGGGTGCTTAAATACAGACTTGGATTTCAGCCTCAGATGTCCTAGGAATAGAAGCTCCTGATAACTTCTCAACTTACTTCTGCTGCCGATTTGCTGTGTGGGTTGGACCAAATCACTTAACCTCTCTATGTACAAAGTAGGTTAGCTGATATTCCATCGCCTCCCAGGGCAGTTGTAAGGATTAATTGGCATTTATAGGGTGCTTTGAGATCCAGAGATGAAAGGTCTCCTGCTTCTGCCAAATCGCATGATTACACTAGTGTGGTAGGATAAATGATTTAGAGCTTAAGAAGGACTTTGAAGATGAAAAGAGACTTAAGTCTTATTATGATTTCTTTTAGCTCCTAGGCAGTACTGACCTCGAGGTTTATGTGCCCCTGAGTCTTTCTGGCACCACTGGGATTCTGTGTTTTTTTTCCCTTGTCCTTCCCAGGAAGTTACACTGGCCCTCAAATTTTTTATTTTGCATAGTTCTTAAAAGAAAAATTAAAGGCAGCATCCTGCATTATAGAAACACAACTGCAAGGAGCCTAGGGCTAAGGAAGGAGGAGGAAGGCACAGAATGAATTTTTCTCTGACACTCTTGTTCCTGGATTTGTGTCCCATTGCTCACTGATTGTTGGTAGCAATGAATTCTATTGAAAGAGCAACTCCCTCAACAAAATAGAGCCAAGTAGGAACTAATCCAAAGTATGGCTTGAGGCATCAATTTGTTTGATGTTAGATTTAGAAAATATGTTCAGAACCAAAGTCTCTGAGGACATATTAAAACTGCCTCATACGAGAGACAAAATATTTACCTATATCCTGTGC
>RJWJ010044744.1:0-12037 GCA_004363605.1 Indri indri | reverse complement strand
ACAAACCAATTCAGTTCACTGTTGTTAAGCCATAATATTGGAGTACTGATATTCATTGTCCATTACGTTTATCTCCAAATGTAGATGTGGATTTGCTCACTAGCTCTCCACAGACACAAAATCCATATCAAAATGAGTTGTTTTAGGTGAAGAAATAACATATTGTCTCATAAGCCCTACATATTCCATTTTGAAGATCTATTGTTAAATGAACTGCAAATTATTTCTTGCTTATACTTCCTATGCTTCTGATGAATGACATAAAGAGAGTTTTCTCTCAGTGGCTAGAAATATCTAGACATATTTCTGACATTCAGCAAAGGTGTGTGAACACATCTGCAGTGAATACAATCGTTATTATGAGGCTATTGAAAGCATTATAAAATCATAAAGAGCTGGAACCTTTAACAAAGCAGCAAATAATAAAAGTCTAAGTAAAAACCAGAATAATAACTTTTTTTCCTTATTTTGAAGCTGTTTACATGAGCAAAGTATGCCAGAAAATATATCAACGCTTTGATAATGGACACATTCACTCTCTGAATTTTATATTATTATTTTATGTATTTGTCTATTACCTATAACAATCCAAATATGTAGTATTATGGTACATAATGTTGTTATGGTGCACATTATAATATGTATTTTATTGTACATATTTCCCTACTGTGTATGAACCATGGGTATCTAAAGAAAAAAATAGTATTCTCAGTGCATCTGGATATGAATATTTACTTCATTACAAAAAATAAGAAACACTTAATTCCTTCATGATGTGAAATATTATTTTTTATTCTTTGGGGCACTTTATATTATAATATGTAAAATCATAATATATTTAAGTCATAGAAAAATGAAGTATTTACTTTTCCATATTTTACATAATATTTTGCTTTTTATTTCTTAAGGTTCAACAGGTTCAGTATATAGATAGCTGCAGATATAGGTATACGTATGCATACATAACTTTTAGCTTTGATTGAACTCCTTTAGTTGTTTGTTTCTCAACACGACAAAATTTTTCCTCCAGTTTTCCTTTAGTTAATTGTTGGTGTACACTCAAAAACCTATTTCATTTGATTATATTTATCTTTTATTTGCCCTTGAAAGGTTTCTAAAGATAATGTTTTTGAAGATATTTATAAAATTATAGCTAAATGACTCACAAAATACTGTAGCATTGGAAGCTAAGTTCAATCCATTAGCAATAGGTAACTATGTAATTATTTGCACTTGTCCCAGTTTTTGGGTTGAGTTTGAGTGTTTCAGGTCCTGTTATCCTTCTTGCTCATATTTTTGAGGCTTTCAGTACTCAGTGTCAGAAGAGAATTTTTATTTTATTTTATTTTACTTTATTTTATTTTATTTTTTGGCAGGAAGGAGAGTTCTTAGATATCATTCTTCCAAGATGAATAAAACACCTCTAGGTGGGAAAAACACTGCTCTCTGCTAAATAAGCATAGTCTTTGTCTATAACAAGCTACTAGATTTACCTATGTACGATGTGTGTTCTGTGGTGACACTGATAATCTATATATCTGGTGGAGAGGAGAAGGAAATAAGGCAAGGACAAAGGAAAATTGGATATTGTGGGAAAGCATCATTTTAATTTTTAAGGACAGTTTCAGGAACAACTAAGGCAAAATCATAAAAACTCAATTTTCTTCATCTACCACATGAAGCCATACTCTTTTATCCTCTGAGGGTAACAATTATAAATATTAACTCCACAGTCAGACTGCCTCGTAAATTCTAGCTTTAACATTAACTCTGCGATCTTTAGCAAGTTATTTAAACTCCGTATCCTAGTTTCCTAATATTTAAACAAACAATAATAATTCTGAGCAATAGTATCGTTTTATTGATTACATGGTTTATTACCCATAGAATACTCAATATCTGGCACATATATATTATTCAGTAAATGTTATAATAGCATATGACTGTGTCTTTGAAGCTTGTAAACTTTCGAAAGAATAAAGAATGTTATCTGTCACCTCTGTCAATAAGATGACTACTACATTATTGAAAGTTCAATGTCACTATGAATAATAACTAACTCCAGTAGAATGAAAATACTAGAAAGTATTTCAAACTCTTATCTCAATGCTTTTCTGGAGCAAAGAACATAGGGTAGCTGAAGAAGGATTACCTTTTAACTAAATATATAATATCTCTATATATTAATAACAAACTACTGCCATGTTAGATAATTTGAGATTCTATTAATCACTATTTCCTGATTGTTTTCAAAAAGCCTCTCCTCTTAATAAATTTTTGTGATCACATGTGCGTCATTTTGCTTAATATGGTTCTTGGTATAAAATATGAAACCTGAATAGATATAAATACAGAGATAGAGATATTGATGTATGTGTATTTTCTGTGACTACAAATTGTCATGAAAGCGGACACTGCTATATGACGTGTTTCATATAAAAATAAACATAAACCACAAGTAACAAAATTGTATTTGACAGTAATTAATTGTCCATGACCCTGTGGAAATGGTCAGAGTTTTACCCTTATTAAGACTTCAGTCATAATATTATGTGTGCATCATCAACTTTTACAAAGTTTCTATCTAAAACATGTCGTAAAAAACAGTACTTTCTTCTTAGATTTTGTCCTTATTAATTTATTTTCTGTTAAATTCATGACATTCAATTATTTGCTATAGTAAAATCTTTTGCAATTTTTAACTTTATTTTTTAACTTTTTATTTTCTCAATTGAAAAATAGAAATTATATATATTTGTCACATATGTTATGCTGTTTTCAAATATGTATACATTGCATAATAGATAAATTGAGCTAACTTTTGATTGCTACAATGTGCAAAGCATTATGTTAGATATTGTAGACTACACATACAAAAATATATACAGTTTTTACCTACAAAAACATTTGAAATTAAAAAAGTAACACACTTAAGTATTGAGTTATTTTTATTGTCAACTTTTAATTTATATTTATTTGGTTTTTGTATTATAATAAATACGGATTTTTTCTAGTTTAGGTAACATTTTTTTAAAAAATGATTCTTTCCAGTCAACCTAACCCAGAAAACCTATTGACCTTCCTCTGAGCTGCAGGAGTGAAATTACCAGTATAAAGATCATATCTAAACCACGTACTTGTGAAACATTTGTACTACTCTATCATCTGAAGGCACAACTGTATCAATTTGTGAGTATGAAGGTTCAGTAGATATTGTTCTTCTTAAACAACAGGAAAATGACACCTCAGGGCTATCTAATTTTTTATGGATAAATGTAATGTCAATACTACAGAGTAAAGCAACACTGATATAATACCAATTCTTGTACTCTTTATAATACTGGTAGTGATCAATACTTGCTCAACATTGTATAAAATGCCTGCATTTCTTTCACAGAAAATGCCAATGAATGACTACTTTTTCATGATACAGGAATGAGTATTCAGTTACATTTCATAAAAATTGATATAATTTCATTATATAAAACTTGTAATTTTTTTTCTTTTTGATGAGGCATGCATATGATGGATTGCATATCTTGAGTGAGATAAATTGCAAGCACATTGGTGTAGAAAATTTTTTAAAGACAACAAAAATTTTTAATGCACATTTACTTTATTGATCTTTGGCACAGTATGTGTGTAAAAGGTATAAGTCTTTGTGACTATATGTTTACAAGACAGGATTCTGAGATGCGTGCAACAGAAATTGATTCTAACTAAATATTAGGAGAATATACTGATTGATTACTGGGCAGCTAATAAAATCTCCAGTGAAACAGGACAAGGCTTAGGAAATAGGGAAAGAAAAAGGAAATCTGGAGGATAGGGGCTGCTGTCCAAATCATACCACAGAGACTGTCTATGAATACCACCTTGCCATAAGTGGAATAGATTGGTTCAGCTTGCACCACCACTACAAATGTCACCATAGGTGCTTATGCTGATGTCCCTCAAAACTGATATGGCTGCCATCACTGCCACTGTTGGATTGAATTTCTTCATGGTCCCCGCTTATTTTAGTAACTAGGCCAGACTCAAATCTCCAAGTAATCATATCTGAATGACAAGAATTCGTACAGTGGGAGGATTTCTCATACATAAGAAGAGACTTCAGTTGCTTGGCACCAAAGCAAAGAGAAATATCCACATGTTCCACACTATGGGATGCCACAGCCAATCTACACCATTCTTTCCAGAGTGCAATTTCTATGATAAAAGCAAACACAATGTATCTGCAATAAAATGAAGCACTATTAACAATAGCCAAGTTATGAAATCAACCTGTGTCCATCAACAGATGAATGGATAAAGAAAATGTGGTATATATGCACAATGGAATACTATTCAGCCTTCAACAAGAAAGAGTTTCTACCATTTGCAACAATGTGGATGGAATTGGAGAACATTATGCTAAGTGAAATAAGCCAGTCACAGAAAGACAAACACTGCATATCCTTACTTATATGTGGGATCTAAAACAATGGAATTCATAGTAGAATAGTAGGCATCAGAGGTTGGAAAGGGGGAGTGAGAGAAATGAGGAGTTGATGGTCAAAGGATGAACAGTTTCAGCTTTAGCGTCTTATTTAGAGGAACAAGTTGTTGTCATTGTTTTTTAAGATCTATTCCACATCATGGTAAACATAGTAAATAATAGTGTATTGTACATTTCAGAATCACTAAAAGAATAAATTTCACATATTCTCACTGTAAAAAAATGATAAGTATTTGAGGTGTTGGATGTGTTAATTAGCTTGATTTAGTTATGTTACATTTTATTCATAAGTTTTAACATCACTTTGTGCCCCATAAATATGTACAACTGTAATTTGTCAATTTATACAAAAAAAAGAATAAAAAGGCAATGAACTTTTTGCAATGATCCCTCACATAATTTATTAAGAATTTATTTCCTCTCCAAAGAGAAGAAAAGAAGGAAGGAAGACAGGCAAGCAAATAAGCAAACATTATATAAATGTGTATCTCACTGCATTCAGGTCCAAGTGAAGAATTTCTAGGTGATATTTATTATGTCTCTGGTTTTAGTCCTGGTACCATCATGATAGTCTTCAGTTTATAAACAAAAATGTCAAGAGAACAATATGAAAGAGAAATTCTTTTAAATATCTATACTTTGACTTTTCAGCAATTATAAGCCTTTAGTGGTTGAACTTATATAGAACTAGAGTCAAATGTCTTTAATATTTTCCTTTGGACGTGGCAGTACATAGAGGATCTTATCACCCCAGTCAACACTAACCTCTGTTGATTTCTTCTCTCTCATAGGCAGAAAACAAAACAAAATTCAGGTGGCAGTCTCAATTTACATTAAAAGAAATCATTGCATATTTCTGGATGGAGGCCTTTCACTTTTAAGTACTACATCTTGAGAGAAGGGAAACCCCAGAGTTTTAGGAAAAAGAAACAAAGTGTTCAGGAGGGCCTCAGTGGGTATAATAGTGGCAGGTGCCCTTCTAAATTCTGTCCCTTGATGCATGTGCATATACATTCTAGTTACGTAAGGGAGTTCACCATCTGTTGATAAATAGTTTGGGTGCTTTTTCTCTTCTTGCAGGGAATAATCTCAATTTTGGAACGAATTTTAATCATCTTAAACCATAGCTGTGTCTTTAATAAGCCATTCAACATCTCAATAAGGTTATCTTCTGCATATTTCATACATAATAAAAATAATGTCTTTTCCAGCAATGAAATGTGTAGAATACCGTTATGGTAAATAACGTGTGGTATGGTTGGCAGGAAAAAACTGGCTGTGGTAACTCATCTTTAAGAGAGCCACAAGCAGTTCTTCCCTTCTGGTATGTGGATGATATTTTGCCATTGAGAGGTGCTATCTTTTCCTTCCTTCCACTTGAATCTGTCTATGCTTAGTGACTTGATGGTTCAATACAATCAGCTGAAGCCATATCTTGGATTCCTGAAACTTGTTCAGAATAAGCCTGTGATTTCTGCTGAGACTTCTTGGAGTATATGTTTTTGGAACACTGGAATAATTAATCTAGAAAATCAGCTACCTTTTAAGATCAAATATCCCAAAACTGTTAGACTATGAAAAACTCAAGCCATGTAGAAAAGATTTAGAGAGTAGATACCATATGAAAACTGAGAGGGACATACATATAAAGGGAAATACACTAAAAAAAAACAAACAAAAAACAAAAAACGGAGGAACCAGGTACGTGAATGAAGAAGCCAAATTGGAAGTGGGTATTCTAGTCAAGCCCACACAAGTTGACACCACATGACTTACAAATGAACTGCCCAGTTTGGTGGGAATTTATTATATAGATAACTGAAATAATCGTAAATAAAATAATCCAATCCAAATATAGTATAGCTTCCTATGAAAACTGGCCCTTTACTGAAGGAAAGTTTCAGTATAATCAATTTGCTACTGAATCATTGGCTTGTCCAGTCTGGTTTATGGTACCATTGGAGGTGCTCAGATTGTTCCCTGCCACTGGTAATTTGAGCATTGAAAAGTAACTGGTAACTAGATTGGCCCTGGTGTAAAGAATTCCTATTTTTTATTCCATCCACAGTCTTCATTATTACCATTCTACTTGCTATGTTCATGGGTCTATCAGCAAGCTGGGAGCAAAGAGAGATTGACATCACCTTTACACTTGATTGATTTTCATAGTAGAGCTCTATGAAGAGAATTCGCATGGGACAAAAATATTCTTAAAAATAAAACCTGTTTTTAGTACTTGTCCCTCAAAATATTCCATGAATGTCTTTCTCACTCGCAATCCCTCTGCTCTTATTTCTTCCAAGTCCTTGTTCTCAACTCTTAGTCACTTCTGATGCATTAGTGTAGATACTTATCTTAATCTCTCTTTATTCCACAAAAATATCAATAATATATTCTGCTCAAATTTATGCCATTTCTAAGGCACCTTTGAATTGAATTGAACCATAAACATAATCTTCTTCCAACCAATTCTGGGATGTCATGAAGAATAATCTATAAACAAGATTATAGCCTCATTTAATTTTTAAAAAACAATTCTTAAAAAAATCAACTTATAAGTGTTTACACTTGAAATCATATGGGGGGAGTGATGATGCAGCTTATGTGATTGAATGTGCATCAACCTCATGTTAGAATGCAGGCAGGGACATCCAAAGTGTATTAAATATATCATATAACACCCAAGTAGGTAAGATGTCATGGTCCCTAGTTTTCCATGGTTATTCACTCATTCTTTAAATTCTATGATTAGGACAAGACATATTTTTGTTTTTTTTAAAGAAGAACAGTTATTTTCCAAACGGCTTAGCTCCAAAACCCAGGGGACTTCATTGTAATTATGTTGTCAAGAATTTTTACAGCCTCCTTACAACATTTATTTCCATTATAGACATTTGTTATTCTGAACCATGAGTACTGAGTGTCGTCGCTTCTTGCAGTATTGCCCACACCAGATGTAAAACCTCATCTTGCTCCAAAACCCAAAGTGGCCAATCTTTTCAGGCATTTAGAGTATAAGTGAGAGCACCAGAAATACTTTGCTTTCAAAAATCCAAGGAAAGTCACCTACTATATTCCAACTTTGCAGTGGCAGAGGATTCAAGGTATGAAACATCCCTTCACTTTGTAAAGGATATCCAGCATTTCTGAGGAAAATAATCAGAAATTCATCAAGGTGTCGGGTCTTAAGTTTTTATCACAGACTTCTATCGTGTAAGTACGTATGTGTGTATGTGTGTGTGGGGGTGTGTTTATAGGAAAAGCATTAGGAACTTACCTATAGGTTCAAATAAACTTATTTAACATAAATAATCAATTGTAATAATGTTTTGTGTAACCTTGATATGACAAAGGTACCGTGAGTTTATAATAGCATAGAGCCAGGTGAACTTTGAGGCAAGGTTGGAAATGTGTATTGCTATCTATTCCAGATAATAGCCAGCTGGTTACAATATTCTCTGCTTTTTGGACTAAAGATAACAGTATTTTCTATCCTAATAACTGTATACTAATTACCAGGGACTTTTTGATTTTTCTCAAGCAACAAATAATAGCTGTAAGTGCATTTTCAAGTGATTAATCTTAAAATAATCAACTGCCATTCTCAAATACAATCTATTGCTTATAATGGAGAGTGGAAATGTGGGTCTGATAAGAATCAATATCTTTGAACCTAACAATTCTTCAATATGACACTAATTCTTGGAATTCCTTTGAAGTTATATCATTGGAATTGATTTAATTTTTATTCTTTTGGTAAGAAGTAGGCGTTCCAAATCTTTTTACTTTACTTTTTCTAAGATCATAACCATTATTTCTGTGTCAGGATGATCACATTGCGGGTTTTCTTCCAGTTGGTAAATATACAATAATACACCCAAGGTATGGAGAAATAAATAAACTATGGGTGATAGCTACGATCTAGCCTACCATGTGTATACTTTAATCAAAAGATCATTTATCACCTAATTCACTTAATCTAACTCTGGCTCATGAACCACAGGTACACCCTGGTATCCAGGAATTAGTTAATTTTAGAATCAGTGTCCAAAGATCTGAATGTTACTGTATTTAGTGTAAACATTAACTATGAAAGAGTTGGGAGAAATAACAGTGTTACCTGCAGATGACCCTAGAATTTCCTTTCTTCCATCTGCAATACATGACTGGGAGAAAAGTCTCGCCTTTGGAAAATTATTTTGCCCATATTATACTTTCTGTGGAAATACAATATGGGGATCACAATACGATCTAAAAATTTGTCCACAAAATAGTCCAAGTAAATATGTCTATTTTAAATGATAGGTCCTAAACTTTTATAGTTTGTGATGAATATGTTTTCAAAAATTTAGTATTAAAATACAGGTCCTGGTTGGAAGATGAGTTAATCATTACTACAAAACCTAAATTTAAAAAGCATACTAGTCTACTAATAGAAATGGACATAACTTTTCTCCAAAGAGCAGCTAAATCACACAAATGAGAGCATTTTTATCTTTTAAAAAATAATCATGCTTGGTTTCTTTCTACAAAATGTAGAAACGACCTTGATAAATCCAGAAAAGATTGAAACTTATTACTAAAATGGCTCAGGAGAGTTTATGCAACAGTACTTTTGTCCACTAAATATATTTTATAATATTCACAATCTTAATTTAATGAATTTTGCCACTCACACATTTTCTCTATTAGAACATGCGTACAAATACACTGAGAATTCTCTATAGTAATTGTGTTGTTCTATGCATTTTAGTCTTAAAAGTGAAAATAAAATTTATAAATCAAAATATTTAAAGCTAAATTATATTAAAATTAACAATAAATATTTGAATTAATCATTTTTATTTATCTTTTTAGTCTGGCCTGCTATTTGTTAAATAGCTATCTCATTTTCTGATATAAAACATCAGATGACATTTGATCTCTCAAACACACAGTAAGTGATTGGCTTAAAAGAAGAGTTATCCATTTCTAAAAGAATACAGGAACTTAAATGTCCCACAATTTCTGAGGTTATTAAATAAAAATGATAATGAACCCCAAAGGATTCCTGAGAAAGTCCTCTTTCTCTGGGTCCTTTAATCAACATATATTTAATATCTTCCTACTTTGCCAGTCTTTGGTATATGGACTGGCCACACATATTGAATAAAATAGGTATATTTCCTCCTCACATGGAGTTCCTCAGCACCACTTCTTTGATTCCTTTAATTAAACCCTGTTTATTCTTTAATTGCCTTTTTCATATTGCATTTTTCTCTTTCCTCCAGTCAGAAACAATTGATCTCACTATATTTACTAATGATCCCTTACTTACTAAAATGTATGAAATATATTTATGTCCTCATAGTATTTAATGACTACAAATTCGATATTGTGGAAATCCTCTTGTGTTTTCTGAGAATTGTTTTTGAGAATTTAATCCATTCTTCTTTTATTCTTAAACACTACTCTATTATGTCTATGTTTTTTCTTTTGTCCTATTCCTCTACTTGCTTCTTAAGTGATTGTGTTTTTTTTAGTACTTTTCTAAATCCTCCAGTCTTTCCTTGTGCATATGTGTACCCTTTTGTTTTAAAACATGTAAACAAGGAGAAAATTCAGAAGACCAGGAAAACACAGAACCACAGCTCACACAATTTTGATGTCCATTGATGGACTTTTCCTGAACTTAAGACAATAAAAAGGTAGCTCCTCCTGCTGATTAGGTACATAGTCTTCAAAGAAAATGATTCCAATGTGTAAGTGGAATTCTGAAAAGAAGACGAGAACATCAAGGGAAATTTATGAACATTTACCCTGAGTCTTTCTGGAACTCAGTGAAAGGGTGTATCCTGAGAAGTAAGCATGTATAGAAGTGGACAGAAGTGACCATAGGCAGTATTGACTGAGAAATGTTTCGTGGTTATAAAATGTAGGCAAAGCTCTAGGTGAGATCCAAATATTGTAATATAAAGTGGTGGAAGATGAGGTAAAATGATTTTGTAGACTATTTGCATGAAAAATTCTCAGTAGCTCTAAAAATTTTTTACACACTTTAATGTTCAAATATGTTTTCTGTTTCTGATTATGTGAGACATCTGTAGTTTATCTATCATTAAGAGTACAGAATTGGAGTTTGTCAGTTTTCAAATCCATAAGGGAATTGTCACCTTTCTGCTTCTTTCTCTAATTTCCCTCTCCTCCTTCTCTATTAAACCACTAAATTCCCTTGTACCCGCCCTACTCCATTTTTACTGTTCTTGTCAATGTCTGAACTGATTTCTACATGCTAAAGCCAGTGTTTTTTCCTTAGTCCTCATCTCACTTACTTTCTAAACATTATTTAACATTTTACCTCTCTCTCGAAAATACTTCCTTGGCCATGCTTTCAGAAATCCACACTCTCCTAATTTCCTTTTTTATTTTTCTTTTTTCTTACGAGCTACTGTTTTCTAGTTCCTTCTGACCTCCCTAACTGCCTCATATCTCATCATAGAAGGAAGGTCCCTAATCTTAATCCTTGAGCTTCTCTATTTACACTTCCTCTCTTTGTAAATTTATCTGACCCTCAAATAAGTATCTTAGGCTCATAATTCTCCAATTATGAGCCTAAGATACTTGTTTACCCAAGTATTTATTCAATATAGTATTCATTTGGTTATCTCAAAATTAGGATGTCCAAATCTAAATTTCCAATAAGCCAGGTCAACCTATGCCAGCTCCCATCTTCTCCATCTGAGGCTGTGGTAACTCCATCATTCCAGTTGTGATTAAATATCTTTAAATTGCCTTTAGTCTCTCTCTGTCATGTCTTATATCCAATATGTCAACAGATCTGTCTGGCACTTACTTAAAATATACAACAGAAAAAATCTATCTCCCAATTCCACCACTGTTTCCATCCTAGGAAAAAGCTACCATCTTTCTTCTGAAGAGTTGAAATGATCTCTTAACTGGTTTACCTAATTAAACTATTTTTCCCTTACAGTCAATTCTCAGCACAGTTGCCAGAGTTATCACTTACAAATATATGCAGTCCATGTTACCCTTTCATGGCTCCCATTTTACTTAGAGTAAAATAAAAGTCTATACAATAGTCTGTACAGCCTATGTCTGTAGACCAACTTTATGTCTGTGACATAATTTTATTCTATTCTTTCCTTTGATTATTCATTTTTATTCATGCTGGCCTTGCTGATTTTCCAGTACCCCAGGGTTTCCTTTGGCCCTGGGTCTTTGAGCTAGCTATTGGCTCTTCCTCCAAATATTCCCAATTCATTAATTGCTTCATTTTCTTCAATTTTTTCTCATCTTTCACCTGATCACTGATACTTCACCTGACTACTTTTAAAATCGTGTGTGGTATATGTATACCATGGAGTACTATTCAGCTTTAAGAAACAATGGTGATATAGCACCTCTTGTATACTCCTGGATAGGGTTGGAATGCATTCTACTAAGCGAAGTATCCCAAGAATGGAAAAACAAGCACCACATATACTCACCATCAAATTGGTAGTGACTGAACATCACATAAGTGTACATATAAGAATAGCA
>RJWJ010044743.1:0-12035 GCA_004363605.1 Indri indri | reverse complement strand
GTTGATCAGTTAGAACCAGTTTGATGGTGAGTACAAGTGGAGCCCATTCTTCTGCTCTTGTGGTGCTTCACTTTGGATAATGGGCTTAATTTTAATCCAGGAAAGTGTAAGAGGTGCTAGATCACTGTCGTTTCTTATGATTGAGTAATATTCCATTGTAAATATATACCAAATTTTATTAATCCACTCATGGATTGACAGGCACTTGGGTTGTTTCCACATTGGTGTTATTTCTTTTATCGAAAATGGTAGCATTATAAGATTTAAAATCCTGTGTGTGTGTGTGTGTGTGTGTGTGTGTGTATTTTTCATCCATGGTATTGAAATATGAAAGAAAATGTCTGTCAAAATTTTAATCTGTATTATAAATAATACTTCACTTGATTACTGATACTCGAGATTTATTTGAAGTCTTCATATTAATTATACAAACTGTGAACACCAACTACAGCTAGTACAGAAGAGACAAAGTGATAATAAATTCATAGTCCTCACATTAGTCTAGTGTTTAAATCTGTCTAATAAATTGTTAGACAAGCCATTAAAGCTGAGTTTTGCAGTTATATGGTAGTCAAATTCCATGTTTACATTCATTGAAAAAATGTAGTATAGCAAAAAATGAGAAAACCATGGGCCAGCCTGTCCCAGTATTTTTAACTTGAATGCAAAATTCACAGCAATTAAAAAAGACCATGAATACAAGTGCATGTAAATCTTGAAATAAAGACATAACTGTTTTGCATGATATCTTTACAATTGTTTTTACAGGGTTAATGGATGAAATTTTAAAACTTTTTTTTCATTAAACAACTCCATTATTCAAAAAAATTAAAAAAAAAAAACAGAGGAGACACAAAAACCAAAACGTTTCCTGTCAGCCACAATATTCCAGGGAACAGTAGAACCATCAAATTATAGTATGAAAGATTTAAATTAGATCATGTTTTTTGTGAATGATTTTATGAAGAGTATTTTATTTTAATTATTTGTTTATAACCAGTTTGGCTTTAAAAAATATGCCAGAGAAAGTTTGCTAATAGTTTCTCTCAGGCAACCATTAACTTTCTTTTTTTTTTTATTTCAAAATATTATGAGGGTACAAATGTTTTTGGTCACATGGATAGCTTCTGTAATGCTAGAGTCAGGTTTATAAGTGTACCCATCACCCAGATAGTGTTCATTATACCTTTTAGGTAGGTTTTCACCCATCCCCTACAACTCCCTCCCCCCTGCTTGATTTCCACTGAGTTTTACTTCCCTCTGTTCACACGTGTGCTCATTGGTTAGTTTCAATTTAATAGAGAGTACATGTGGTGCTTGTTTTTCCATTCTTTAGATACTTTACTTAGGATCATGCTTTCCATTTCCATCCAAATTGTTGCAAAAGGCATGAATTCATACTTTTTATGGCTGAGTATTAATCCATGGTATACGTTTACCATATTTGTTAATCCATTCATGGATTGATGGGCACTTGGGTTGATTCCACATCTTTGCAATAGTGAATTGTGCTGCAATAAACATTGGAGTGCAGGTGCCTTTTTGATAAAATAACATCTTTTCCTTTGGGTAAATAACCAGTAGGGAGATTGCTGGATTGAATGGTAGGTCTAGTTTTAGTTCTTTGAGGAATCTCTATACTACATTCCATAATTTGCACTAATTTGCAGTCCCACCAACAGTGTATAAGTGTTCCTTTCTCTCTGCATCCATGCCAGCATCAATTGTTTTTGGATTTTTTAATAATGACCATTCTAACTGGGGTAAGGTGATATCTCATTGTGTTTTTAAAATTTTTTTTTATTTCAGCATATTATGGAGGTACAAATAAATGTTTAGGTTATATATATTGCCTTTGCCCGACCCTAGTCAGAGGTCCAAGTGTGTCCATCCCCCAGACAGTGCACACCACACCGACTAGGTGTGAATATATCCATCCCCCCATCCCCCTCCCACCTGCCGGACACCCAATGAATGTTACTACTCTATGTGCACGTAAGTGTTGATCAGTTAATACCAATTTGATGGTGAGTACATGTGGTGTTTGTTTTCCTATTCTTGTGATACTTCACTTAGTAGAATGTGCTCAAGCTCTATTCAGGATAACACAAAAGAAGATGGATCACCATTGTTTTTTATGGCTGAGTAGAACTACATGGTATACATATAACACATTTTATTAATCCACTCGTGTATTGATGGGAACTTGGATTGTTTGCACATCCTTGCAATTGTGAATTGTGATCCTATAAACATTTTCATGCAGATTTTTTTTTTATAGAATGTCTTTTCTTCCTTTGGGTAGATGCCCAGTAATGGGATTGCTGGATCAAATTGTATTTCTACTCTTGGCTCTTTGAGGTATCTCCATATTACTTTCCCCAGAGGTTGTAGTGCAAACTAGTGCAGTCCCATTGTGGTTTTAATTTTTATTTCCCCGATGATTAGTGAAGTTGAGCATTTTTTCATGTGTTTACTGGCCATTTCTCTATCTTCTTTTGAAAAGCTTCTGTTCATGTCTTTTGCTGACTTTTTTTTATTATTATTTCAGCATATTATGGGGGTACAGATGTTTAGGTTATGTATGTTGCCCTTTCCCCCCTTCCCCCTCTAAGTCCAAGTTTCAAGTGTGTCCATCCCTTGGATGGTGCACATTGCACTCTTTGTGTATGCATATACCCATCCCCTCCTCCCCCTTCGCCCTCCTTCTTTCCTGACATCCAATAGATGTTATTCTTATATGTGCATTTATGTGTTGATCAGTTAATGCCAATTTGATGATGAGTACAAGTGGTGCTTGTTTTTCCATTCTTGGGATACTTCTGTTAGTAGAATGTGTTCTAGCTCTATCCAGGAGCATACAAGAGGTGCTATAACACCATTGTTTCTAAAGCTGAATAGTACTCCAAGGTATACATATACCACATTTTATTAATCCACAGATGTATTGATGGACACTTGGGCTGTTTCCACACCTTTGCAATTGTGAATCGTGCTGCTATAAACATTCGGGTGCAGGTGTCTTTCTTATAGAGTATCATTTGTTCTTTTGGGTAGATGCTCAGTAATGAGATTGCTGGATCAAATGGTCATTCTACTTGTATCTTTTAAGGTATCTCCATATTGCTTTCTGTAGAGGTTGCACTAGTTTGCAGTCCCACCAGCAGTGTATGAATGTTCCTATCTCTCTGCATCCACACCAACATTTATTGTTTTGGGACTTTTTGATAAAGGCCAGTGTCACTGGAGATAGGTGATATCTCATTGTGGTTTTAATTTGCGTTTCACTGATGATTAGAGATGCTGAGCATTTTCTCATATATTTTTTGGCCATTATTCTGTCTTCTTTTGAAAAGTATCTGTTCATGTCCTTTGCCCACTTGTTGATAGGATTGTTTGATTTTTTCTTGCTAATATTCCTGAGTTCTAAATAGATTCCAGTTATCAGCCCTTTATCAGATTTGTAGCATGCAAAAATTTTCTCCCATTCTGTAGGTTGTCTGTTTGCTCTTGTGACAGTTTCTTTGGCTGTGCAGAAGCTTTTTAAGTTGATCAGGTCCCATTTATTTATTTTGGTTGTTGCTGTGATTGCCTTTGGGGTCTTCTTCATAAATTCTTTGCCTAGGCCAATGTCTAGAAGAGTATTTCCAACATCTTCTTCTAGAATTCTAATAATTTCACTCCTTAGGTTTAAATCTGTTAGCCAGTGTGAGTTGACTTTTGTGAGAGGTGAAAGGTGTGGATCCTGGTTCAGTTTTCTACATGTGGCTATCCAGTTTTCCCAGCACCATTTATTGAATAAGGATTCTTTCCCCCAGTGTATGTTTCTGCCTGCTTTGTCAAAGATAAGATGGCTATATGAGGATGGTTTTATAACTGGGTTCTCAGTTCTGTTCCACTGGTCAATGGCTCTATTTTTGTGCCAGTACCAAGCTGTTCTGATTACTACAGACTTATAATAAAGTTTGAAGTCTGGTAAGTTGATACCTCCTATTTTGTTTTTATTGTCAAGAATTGTTTTTGCTATGCGGGGTCGTCTCTGGTTCCATACGAAGCATAAAATCAATTTTTCTACATCTGTGAAGAATGATGTTGGTATTTTAATAGGGATTGCATTGAACCTGTAGATTACTTTGGGTAGTATAGACATCTTAACAATGTTGATTCTGCCGACCCACGAGCATGGTATGGTTTTCCATTGTTTACGTCCTCTGCTATTTCCTTCCTCAATGTTTGATAGTTCTCCCTGTAGAGGTCTTTTACCTCCTTAGTTAAATATATTCCTAGATACTTTATTTTCTTTGTTGCTCTTGTGAAGGAAATTGAGTCTTTGATTTGGTTCTCGATATGACTGCTACTGGCATATATGAAATCTTCTGATTTGTGTGTATTGATTTTATATCCTGAGACTTTACTGAATTCATTTATCAATTCCAGGAGCCTTTTGGTTGAATCCATGGGGTTTTCTAGATATAATATCATGTCATCAGCAAATAGCGAGAGTTTGATCTCTTCTGTTCCCATTCATATGCCTTTAATTCCACTCTCTTGCCTGATTGCTGTGGCCAGGACTTCCAGCACTATGTTGAATAGAAGAGGAGATAGTGAGCAACCTTGTCTGGTTCCAGTTTTAAGTGGGAATGCTTTCGATTTTTCCCCATTCAATATGATGCTGGCTGTGGGTTTGACATATATGGCTTGTATCATTTTTAGCTAAGCCCCGTTTATGCCTATTTTGTTAAGCGTTCTTATCATAAAAGGGTGTTGAATTTCGTCAAATGCTTTTTCTGTGTCTATTGAGAGAATCATATGGTTTTTGTTTTTGCTTCTGTTTATGTGGTGAATTACGTTTATAAATTTGCGTATGTTGAACCATCCCTGCATCTCTGGGATGGAGCCCACTTGGTCATGATGGATTATTTTCTTAATAAGCAACTGGATTCAGTTAGCTAGAATTTTGTTGAGAATTTTTGCGTCTATGTTCATAAGGGATATTGGTCTGTAGTTTTCCTCTTTTGTTGCATCCTTTCCTGGTTTTCGTATCAGGGTTATGTTGGCTTCATAAAATGTGTTGGGGAGGAATCCATCTTTTTCGATGTTGTGGAATAATTTCTACAGGACAGGCATCAGTTCTTATTTGTATGTGTGGTAAGACTCGGGTGTGAAACTGTCTTGTCTGGGACTTTTCTTTTTTGGAATGCTTTTTATTGCTGTTTCAATTTTAGTCCTTGATATTGGTCTGTTCAGGAATTCTGTTTCTTCCTGGTTGAGCCTAGGGAGGCTGTGTGTTTCTAAAAATGTGTCCATTTCCTCCACATTTTCCAGTTTGAGTGCATAAAGGTTTTTGTAATATTCATAAATTATATCTTGAATCTCCATGTCATCAGTTGTAACTTCTCCTTTTTGTTCCTGATGGAGCTTATCAGGGAATTTTCTTTTCTGTTTTTCATTAGTTTAGCAAAAGGTGTGAAAATTTTGTTTACTTTTTCAAAGAACCAACTTTTTGTTTTATTAATCTTCTATATAGTTTCCCTGTTGTCCATTTCATTTAATTCTGATTTGATCTTATTAATTTCCCTGCTTCTGCTGGGTTTGCGGTCAGTTTATTCTTTTTCCAGTTTTTTGAGTGGATTCATTAGGTTGTCTATTTTTGATCTTTTTGACTTTTGGATATAGACATTTATGGAAATAAATTTTCCTCTCAGGACTGCTTTGGCTGTGTCCCACAGATTGTGATAACTTGTGTCACCTTTGTCATTTAGTTCAAAGAATCTTTTGATTTGCATCTTTACTTCCTCATTTATGAAGGAATCATTCAGCAGAAGGTTGTTTAATTTCCATGACTTTGTGTAGAGATGAGAGTTTCTGTTGGGGTTGATTTCTGTTTTTATTCCACTGTGATCTGAGAAGATGCATGGTATGATTTCTATTTTTTTAAATTTTTTGAGACATGCTTTGTGTCCTAGAATGTGGTCAGTCTTAGAGAATGTCCCATAAGCTGATGAGAGAACATGTATTCAGTGGTTTTGGGGCAGAATGTCCTGTAAATGTCAGTCAAGCCCATTTGTTCTAGAGTTCTGTTTAACTCCATTATTTCTTTGTTAATTTTCTGTTTGGAGGATTTTCCTGTACTGTCAGTGGAATGTTGAAGTCTCCGACTATTATGATGTTACTGCTATCAATTTGTTTAGATCAAGTAGAGTTTGCTTTATGAATCTGGGTGCACCTACGTTGGGTGCATACATATTTAGAATTGTTATGTCTTCTTGTTGAACTGTACCCTTTACCATTATACAGTGACCGTCTTTGTCTTTCATTACTTTTGTTGATTTAAAAACTAAGTTATTTGAGATCAAAACTGCCACCCCAGCCTTCTTTTGGCTTCCATTTGCTTGAAATATTGATTTCCACCCCTTTACCTTGAGTCTAAATGCATCCTTGCAGGTTAGATGCATTTCCTGGAGACAGCAGATGCTTGGCTTTTTTTTTTTTTTAATCCATTTGGCCAGCCTATGTCTCTTGAGAAGGGAGTTCAAGCCATGCACATTTATTGAGAGAATTTATAAGTGGGGTGAATTACTGCTCATTCTTTTGGGTTGAATCTTGTTGCTTTATTTTCTCTCTTGAGCCATTGTGGAATCTAGCCTTTGATCTTTAACTTTTGAGTGGCTTCACATTCAAGAGTGTTTATTGTGCTGATCCTTGTGTAATTCTGTTTTGAGTACTTCTTGGGGAGCTGGTCTGGTCTTAGTGAATTCCCTCAGTCTTTGTTTATCTGAGAATGTCTTTATTTCTCCTTCATATATGTAACTTAGTTTTGCAGGGTACAAGATTCTAGGCTGGGCATTATTCTGTTTCAGAAGTTTGAAAATGGGGCTCCAGTCTCTTCTTGCTTGTAGGGTTTCAGTTGAGAAAACTGGAGTTATTCTGATGGGCTTTCCTTTGTATGTTACTTGATTCTTTCACCTTATAGCTCATAGAAGGGCCTCTTTAGTGGATATTTTGGTCAATCTGATGAATGCATGATGTGGTGTCTTCCTATTTGCATTGAATCTCCCTGGGATCTGCTGAGCTTCTTGCACCTGTATGTCTAGATTTTTAGCAAGGCCTGGGAAATTCTCCTCTACTAATTCTTCAAATAGCTTATCTAGCTCTTGAGTGTTTTCTTCTTCACCTTCTGTAACCGCTATCACTCTCAGGTTTGGTTTTCTAACATAACCCCACATTTCTTGTAGGCTTATTTCTTTTCTCTTAATTTTCTGCTCAATTTCTGTGACTGACTTATTTAATTGGAAGGAGTTGTCTTCAATCTCTGAGATTCTTTCTTCTGTTTGATGTACCCTGTTCTTGAGGCTTTCCACAGTGTTTTGTAGTTCCTTGAAAAAGTCCTTCATTTCCAGGAGATCGGTTTGATTTTTCTTTAATATTTCAATTTCTGTAGTTAATTTTTCTTCCAAGTCCTGGATCTTTTTTGTGGTTGTTTTTTTTTTGTGTGTTGGTTATCCATTTTTTCTTGCATATCATTCAGTTTTCTTACAATCCATGTTTGAAATACTTCTTCTGTCATTTTAGTGTTCTGAGTTTGGTTAATGTCCATGGCTGGGGAGCTGTTGGTCCTCTTTGGGGGTGTGCTTTCCGTTTAAGTCTTCATACTTCCAGAGTTCTTTCGCTGGTTCCCTCCCATCTGGATCAGTTGTTCCTTCTTGCCTTTAGAGTTTCGTTTGGATAATGACACACCCTGTTTACTCTCTGAGCCAGTAGGTGGTGTTTGTGGGTGAGATTTGACCACACCCTTTATGATGAATCAGTAGATGCTGTAAAAGGGTGTGCAGAATGACCTCCCTCTCAGTAGGTGGCACTTGCTGGGAGGAGTGAGCTGCAGTGCTGTTTTTGGGTCCTGTAGCCAGCTCTTGTTCCCTTGGAGAGGCCTTCTTGTACTTCAGGAGGTGGGTGGGGTCCTGGGACTTCCAAGTGTGTCCTTATTTTCCACCTCAGTGAGTGTAAGACCTGGGAGTGAGTCTGGGTGGGGCTGGGTTGGGTAAGCCTGCCCTCAGGCTCCACAACTGCTGTTAGCAGAGATCAAAAGTCTGTTCTTTGCTTCTATGCAAAGCTGCTGGGAGGGGCTGAAATGGCTCTGCTCAGCTGAAAGTCTTGGCTTGGGGGGTGGGAGTGTTGGAGACCCACACTCTGGAGCAGGTCTCACTCTCTTCCACCCTCCCCCTCTCCATGGCCTCTCCTAGGCCTCTGCCAGCAAGTGGGACCTCAGGCCGATAGATCTCCACTGGCTGTGACATGGGCCGGGAGGTTCCCTACCCAGGATCGTAGCCTGAGCTGGGTGCACCGCCCTCTTTTGGGAGGAGAGTTGCCAGCTCAGCCACGCTGATCTGCCCCTGAAGGCGCACACTCTTCAGTAGGCTCTTTCACAGATCTCTCTTTTGTGTCCCAGGGCAGTGTGATCGTGACCTGGGTGTATGGGGTCTGGTCTACAGTCCTGTCCCTTGGGCCCTGGAGTCAATCCCTGACCCTTCCCAGGGGAGGGGTGCTGGTCTTGAATCACCTACAGGGTGGCCAAGCTGGATTGATTTCACTCCACCTCGGGATTTGCCCTGCTCTCCTGGAGTCCCCATTCATGCAGCACCTTAGAGGGCTGGTGGGTAGGGAGCTCGCAGTCTGAGTACCCCCCTGTCTGCTTTAGGGCCTGAGAAGGAAAGGTCCCATTCCTTGGAGATGCCTCCGTGTGATGGCTACATTGTCTCTCTGGGCACCCAAGGGTAGGGAAGGGTAGGAGAGAATGGAGCAATATGGCGTCTGCCGATAGGCTTGGGTCTGCGCATGGGGAGGTGCCCCGAGGGAGCTGGGAGCCCGGTGCCATATCCGCAAGAGGCCACTGCTCACTGGCAGCAGCCGTCTCTGGGCTGGTGTCAGCAGGTCTCTCCAAATGCTCAGGAGCCCACCAACAGTCCCAGATGCAAGGGAGGGGAAAGTTATCTGCTCTACCTACCCTTGTCGCTGGCGTCCAAGCTTCTCAGGGACCTTTCTCCTTCCAGTTCTCCTCCGCAACGTTGTCCCGTGGAGTCTCCTGTAGTTTCAGGCACCCTTCCTTCTGACCCTCACCTGATCTATGTTTCTGTGCTAGTTTATTTTTTTCTCTTTCTTCTAAAATTTTTTCTCAATCTTCTTTTTTGCAGAGACACTCTGACTGGCAGCTTTTCTCATCCACCATCTTGGCTCCTTTTTGCCCACTTTTTAATGGGGTTGGTTTTTTTTTTTTTCTTGCTGATTTGCTTGAGTTCTTTGCTTATTAGCCCTCTAGATATTAATCCCTTATTGGATTTATAGCTTGTGAATATTTTCTCCCATTCTGTAAGTTGTCTATTTGCTGTGTTGATTATTTCCTTAGCTTTGTGGAAGCTTTTTGATTTAGTTAAGTCCCATTTATTTATTTTTGTTGCTGTGATTGCCACTGGGGTCTTTTTCATAAATTCTTTGCCTAGGCCAACATCTAGAAGAGTTTTTTCTACATTTTTTTGTAGAATTCTTACAATTTCTTGCCTTATATTTAAGTCTTTTGTCCACTTTGAATTATTTTTTGTGGGTGTTGAGAGATATTAATCCTGTTTCATACTTCTGCATGTGACTATCCCATTTTCTCAACATGATTTATTGAATAGGGCTTCTTTTCCTCAGTGTATATTGTTGTCTTCTTTGTGAAAGATCAGTTGGCTGTATGTGGATGGTTTTATATCTGTGTTCTCCGTTCTGTTCCATTGGTGTGTGTCTATGTCTATTTTTGTGCCAATATCATTCTGTTTTAGTTACTCTAGCCTTGTAGTATAGTTTGAAGTCTGGTAATGTGATGCCTCCAGATTTGTTTCTTCTGCTTAAGATTGCTTGATGCTATGATATATCAGAAACAACAAAGAATAACTAAATTGACAAATTGACAGATGGGTCATTAAAGCAAAATGATTTATAAAACAAAATCCTTAAACATTAAGGATTTTTTTGCATACAGTTAAATGTTGACTTAATTTTTGCATATTTTAAGGTTTCACTAAAAAGACCACCTTTAGATTAATGAAACAATAAAGGTACTGCCATAGCCTTTATTCTTTCAAGATTAAGAAGCTTTTGAACTAGCAAATGAGATTGTAGTTTAGCCTATATCTTTTTAAAAAAGCTTAATTGGCAATTCATCTATGCTATGTAAGAGTAAAGTTACATCTATAAAATGCCTTACAAAGTTTAGTTTCATGATTTTATTTCAATAAATTACAACAATTTAAATTGTTTTAAAATTTTCACATATTGTTATTAGAGGAAATGCGTGCGAATGTACAATGCAGAGAAGTTACATGAAGGAAACATATTATTTTGACATAAAACTTACCATTTTGTCTTGTTCATTTTGCAGATATACTACCTGTGCTTTTATTTCATTGTTTGAGTAGCCAAGCAGACACATTTTCATCTAGATAAGAAAACAGGTATGTTGTATTATTACCATAGCTGTCACATTACTTTAATTGCAGTTGGAATTTTTACCTATTGGTATTTTCATGTAGTATCTTTTTGAGGTTTTTGACAACCTCAGCATAAAAAAAAAAATCCAGCTAGGATCTTCAGAGAATTATTTTTGTCAACAAAAACATCAGTGGTATGTTGTTTCCAAGTATTATTTCCCAGCTGGGTACTGCTCTGTATTGCTGAAATGTAAATGTCATGATCAGCATTGGAATGACAAGTAAGTGAAGTAGGAGATTATATTTTTTTATTCTCCTGGTTCAGGTTAACCAAGAATTTTTTCTCCTTCTCTTAAAATTTTTGGGCTGTAACATGAAAATATTGCCAGTGCTTTTTTGATGTCACTATGTCAACATACAACAACACAGTCAAAAGCACTAAAATAAAAATACACGAGAGCAACCTTTCAACATTTTTAAATAGAGTGAAAAGGCTTATTTGTAGTCCTGAGACCTTTTAATCATGTCTCTCAAATAATCTAATATGTTAGCCTTCTCTGACATATAGCCTTTATTAAGAACACAGTTCTATTACACATTTTAATAAAACAGTATGGATTTGTGGCAATCCATTCATAAATAAGTATATTAAATATACTCTCACCTTTAGTAGTCTTCTAGGAACTTCAAAAACCAGGCATGATGGCTTGTCTGGTAGTGACTTTACAAAAGATTCTTCCATAAAGAATAAAAGTTATACTATTCTGTGTGTGTCAATACAGGAAGTTTAAATTCAATTGTCAACTACTTAGTTGAAAATATAACATAATGTACAGGGTCAGGCTGTAGGAACTAAATGCAAGCCACCTTTACTTCTCCATGCAGCACCCACTAGAGCTAGTGTCAGCTGCAGAAATTTCTTTTGGTGCTACTTATTTGAGTATATCTCTAAACTATTTTCTATTTTAAGACATAATTCTTTACATCTGTGAAGAATGATGTTGGTATTTTAATAGGGATTGAATTGAATCTGTAGATTACTTTGGGTAGTATAGACATTTTAACAATGTTTATTCTGCCGACCCACGAGCATGGTATGGTTTTCCACCTATTTACGTCTTCTGCTATTTCCTTCCTCAGTGTCTCATAGTTCTCCCTGTAGAGGTCTTTTACCTCCTTGGTTAAATATGTTCCTAGATACTTTATTTTCTTTGTTGCTATTGTGAAGGGAATTGAATCTTTGATTTGGTTTTCAGTATGACTGCTGTTGGCGTATATGAAAGCCTCTGATTTGTGTGTATTGATTTTGTATCCTGAAACTTTACTGAATTCATTTATCAGTTCCAGTAGCCTCTTGGTTGAATCTTTGGGGTTGCTTCGTATGGAACCAGAGAAGACCCCGCATAGCAAAAACAATTCTGGGCAATAAAAACAAAATGGGAGGCATCAATCTACCAGACTTCAAACTCTATTACAAAGCTGTAATATTAAAATCAGCATGGTACTGGCACAAAAACAGAGCCATTGACCAGTGGAACAGAACTGAGAATCCAGATATAAAACCATCCTCAT
>RJWJ010044742.1:0-12037 GCA_004363605.1 Indri indri | reverse complement strand
ATAAGGTGCTAGCCTAATCCACACCATTTGAGCTTTGTTGAAAAAGTCACCTGCTATTTCAAATTATTCTAGTGTGCTGCTGTTACAGAACTATGTGGATAGTTTTCTTTGTTTAAAACCTGAATTGGTATGGGATCTCACAGGACTACTGCTCTTTTCTTTTTCGTTTAAGGAAAAGAAATAAGAAAATAGGCCTCTTATCTGACGGAAACCAGGCCTCATTTTTGTCACAGAAGTCCTACGCCCTGGAAAACCTAAAAAATTTTTTAAGATCTAATGTAAAATCTTTACAAATATATGTACCATACAAACAAAATTTAGTGGTAGCACTCGAACATAGGGAATAGAAATTTCAAAATGTACAAATAAGATAGAAAGTTCCTATTATTTCAGAAAGAAGAAAATTTTTTTTAGTAATCCTTGCAAGCTGGCAAATTCATGGTGGGTGAAGTAAGGAGCAATGTTAAGTGCTCTCATCCCTGAATAGTGATGGTTTTCCAGGAAGCCTTGATTTTACTATCAATGCATTTTGTCCAAACAAGCTTCTGTTGATTGCTATGTACTGGATACTTTTGTGTAGGGTGCAGGCAACACAAAAAGGCTCAGATGTTATCCTTCCCATGAAGAAACTTCATATCAAAATAGAAGGTTGCCATTTGAAAGTCAAATTCTGTTTACTTGCACTAAGCGGTAGATATTAGCCTCTAGGGGTCCCAGATCCCTTTGAGAATCCAGTTATAATAATTTCTCCCCAGAAAAAATAGACATGTACATACTTACTGTTTAAAAGAATCTCATAAAAAATCTTTGTACAAAGCAGATAGTCCCCCCTGTAGTTCATTTATTTGGCAAATTTAAATAGTCATATTGGTCTATCTGCAGCAGGAAAGCAATTATTTCATTATCTCCTCCTTTCTTTACGTGTGACTTAGCAGGTGCCTCCTGCGCCAAAAGGATTCCCTCCAAATGTGCAACTGAGCTCCAAAGGAAAGTACCAAGGATTTTGTGTGTTCAGGCCAGTGCATTTCTAAAGTCCTCTGGTGGCAAAAGGAGAAGATGGGGCTGGGGGGCTTGTAATGTTCAAAATGAATTCATTCTTTATAGCCTCTTCTGTCCTGGGCAACCTGAGACCAGTCAGCATTTCCGAGAAAGCAGAATTTTCAAGCAAACATTGATTGGGTGTTATATCAAATACATAAAATCAAACAAATGTTCGTTGGGTGCTTATGCTAGACACAATGCTAAATTTTGTGACTACAGAGATTCAAAAATAAAAGCAAAAATACTGTATCCTTCGTTCTTAAGGGCCTGAAAATCTAATAGGGAAGACAGACAAGTAAGCTGAGAAAACACACTGTAAGGTGACTTCATATCATATCAGCCGTGGTCATGTCTAGGATGTCTGTAAGCACAAAGTTCTTTTGGAAATTGGAAATGAAAAAAGGAGCATTGAACCCAGCACGGAGATAGGGTCAGTGTGATAAGGTTAGCACACTTTCAAGCAAATTCAACAGGCACTATCTTGGTTTTTACGTTCCACCTACTGAGCACCCAGGAAACCTGACCACAGCACTGTCTAGCCAATTAGTTTGATAGTTTCAATATTTGTGAATGATTAAAATCTCCTTACAGATCGTTCCAGCCACCACCACACAGTCGAACATTAGGATTACTGAGAGTGAATAATTCACTATCAAATTTGACTTTATCCTAATGATCTCATCTCCTACAACTTCTAACTCTGGAGCCAGGACTTAGAGCCTTCAAACTGTCTCATTCTTTCATGCCCTTATCATTTGTCCCCACAATGTTTATGCATGTATGTAATCAATGTTTTTAATAAGCATTCTCACCTTTTTATGAGTAATAGGTGATTTCTTTGGAGAATAGGAACCTGAGAATCTGTGAGTCCATGATATATTTAAAAGAGAGAAGGGCTTTGAACTGTGATTTTTATAAATCAGTTTATTAGCTAAGGCAGATATTAATAATATGACATTGATTCATTAATTAACATTTGTAGAACACTGATGTCTCAAAATATTAGAAAGTGAAAGAGTGTTATTACTATATGAAGCTCCTAGTAAATATTAACCCTTTTGGTTTGTTAGGTGTTGTTTTATATACAAAGGGAAAAGAAGACTTTCCCAAAATTTTTGGGAAATAGTGCCTTTTAACCTAAATTATCTTTTCATCCTCTTGCATGTATAAAAAGATGCCTTAGCGGTCCTCATATGAATGGTAACAAATACAACATTGTTTTAGCATCCATATTGAAAGATTAGTAAGCCACTAAATATGTAAGGGATGCTTAGGAAAAAGCGAGATGTTTTTCAGGTGAACAAAATAAATAAAAGCAATAGCCAAAGGAAGGCATGGGAACAGCAGTTTGGATTGGATAAGGCCTAATTTAATTGATCCTTTGAAATTCATATCAGACTGAAATATGCTTTGAAGGGAGCTTCTCTTTAAGCTCACAAATTTACAGATCTGAGAATTGTTTGATGTATCAAACAAATGCAATTAAGGGAGTGACTACAAACAGTGCCAATTTTCACATGGGACTGAGCACATTCAGAGAATAACAAACATCAGAAGAATTTTTTGCTTGAAAAAGAATAACATTTAAAAAAAAAAACTTGTCAAAACCAAAGCAACTGCCTGCCACTCCTCCTAGGACAGAGTCAGCACGAACATGTGAGAAACATGTAGGGGTATCAAATGCCCCCAAAACAGCACTAGTTCCTTGAATTAGTGAAACACCCACATTTATGGAGTATGCCATTTTGTGTTTTGACCTACAGCAAAACAAGGTGTATATGTAAATATTTTAACACATTTGTTAATTGGCGAAAGTATTCTGACAGTTTAAAAAAAGCATAGTTGTTAGTTTTTTTTAAACTATGAGGTTAATGTTTGTTGTTATTTTAATCAGGTTCTCACGGCCTGCATGCTAACTTCTACCAGCCACAAGATTTCACAATGACTCAGTGGCCAATTAGCAATGTTCAGTTACAGGGTTTATTGCAAGAGATTCACAGGCACACAATCAAGCAAACAAACATTCACAATACAGTTATTGAAGGCAGTAATTAGAGGGGTAATGAACCACAGCATCAGAGAAACTTCCAGACAACTCCAGTGGGTCTGGAACTTTCTCTGAGACCTCAAAGTTCTCATGAGCAGCAATTCTAAAGGAGCCTCAGACATTGTCAGCTCCTTGCTGTTTTTGTGATTCTACACAAATGCTTTCATTATTGTTATCTGAGCCACCTTCTGGCTCCGTTTTCTACTGGTTCATTCCAGGCTCAGGTTGTACTAGGCCACAGTAGGTGTTATCTCATCACCTTAGTCTATTATACATGTGTTTATCACTTTGAAGAAAAACAACTTTACTGTGAGCTCAGTGCTCAGTCCATTACACATATATTTATCACTTTGAAGAAAACAATTTACTATGATCTCGATGCTCAGTCTAGTATGTATAAGCTTATCAAATGAGGAGTAAACTTCACTATGGCCTTAATGCCACCCAACATGAGTGACTCCATTTTGAGACATTAAGATCACAACTCATTATTATGTATCAATGTTAATGATTTTTAAAACATTGCTTGAAAAAACAATGTTTCAGCTAATTTTGAAAGTATTCTAATTAACATTGAATATTTAACATGATGACATTTTAAGAATCATATACTCTGAAAAAAATGATGTTCTATTAACTTATTTTTAGCTTGTCTTTTAAAATATCAGTATAAGTGTTTCTTGTTTATTTTTTTAAGCCTTGAAGACATTTTTTTATGTATTAAAGCAAGTGTCCACCTGACAGTTTGTAGCTGACATTTGGGGAATAACACACACAGCTGTTATGTTTTGAGAGGCATTAAGGAAATTTTTGAGTCAATTGTAGCCCACATTAGACAGATATAGTGTGAGAAAGTGTATCTTCAATCATACCATCTGCCCTGTACTGCAGGTAGGTCGGGTCTGTCACCAAACCCTACAAGGGTCCAGCCTAGGTCCAATTGCTCTCCGCATAGAAAGCCAATTACTGAGACAACAAGTATTGCCAGGGAAGAAAGGATTTTTATTACAATTGACATCACCTGGGAGAAGGCAGCTTTTTCTCAAATCCATCTCCCTGCCTGAGTAAGGGCAAGGGCTTTTATAGTGGGTTGTGGAATGCAGGTCATGTTGCCTGGGGTTTGATGTCAAGGGGTCTGCAGGTGGTCTGATTCAAGAGTTAGCTGTTGGTGATGGATGGTGAGTGGTCAGGAAGTCCTGTGGAGAAGTTAGTTAAGCAAGAAGACCACAATGTTCTGTTCGTTAGGCTTGACTGGTCTGAAAGTCTGATGTATTGAGGGAAGAGGTCATTTTGCAAGGCTGATTACAGGTCGCCAACCTCATGAAAGAAGCAAACTGATGGCATCGTTGACCAGGACTCCAGATAAATGTCTGACTTAGATCTAGGACTTTTTCTGTAGGCCTAATGATGTTTGGAAAACTGTTTTCATAAAAAGAGTATTTCTGGCAAGTCTGGCAGTTATTTTTTATTATAACAATATTGATTAATCCTTATTCCATTGTTCAGATTGATATTTAGAGGGAATTTTATGGAATTTCTTTCCAAGTGTCCCATCTAGTTTTCCCAAAATCTACAATGAAGTGCAAGACTGGTTCCTAGTCTTGTTTTTTCTGATAAATGATCCTTACCCATTGTATTTTTTCCATACAAGTGAATTGGTAAGCCAAGCAGGTGCAGATTCCTGAAGGTAGGTCTAACTGGATTGTCTCTGACTCAAAGTTTCAGGAGATACTTTAGTCAAAGCGTATAGAGCTAAAATTTGAATCAGAAGCTGAAGTTTGTAAAAGCCCAAATAGGTCAACAAACCAAGGAAAGCCAGTGTCAGAGTTCAAAAAGCCAAGTATGGAACTGGTGAAAAAGGAACAGAGAGAAAAGATCAGGGGGTTGGCATCAAAAGAGTAATATGGAAGCCAAGCCTGGTCAAACACCTGGACAAGCATTGTTAACAGCAATTGGGTCTTACATGTTCAGTGGGGCAGGGTGAGAAGGGCCAGTCAGGTTCTGTTGGACAAGCCTTGGGAACATGTAACAGCTGTTCTCCAGGCAGGTGCTGGTCTAATCACAATAGCGAACATTCATGAGTAGTTTGATACAAAATATTGGTTCTTAGTAAATATTTGGTGAAGAAGTAGGTAAATGGATGATGTATTTTTCCATGAGACTTAAGAAGTGAGAAGTCTGAATTCCGGAGTTAGGAAATTCCATTGAAATTCCTCCGAAATTCCTTGTAACCCAAAGAGTGAGCACAACCTAATAAAATAAATCATTTGCTAGTTTCTGTCTTAAAATTATTTTTATCTTGGACACTTGCCATGGTCAGAGCTCCTATATTGCCAGTGAAGCCCAAGCGAGTATATATTTCTTTCCATATACATGGAAAACACAGATCTCTCTGATGAATTGCTTCTCAAAACAAATAATGCCTTAGACCAACTGCTAAAAATCATTTATGCCCATTTTTCTTAAAACTTAGAAATCTTTTCGTTGTGTGTCTAACATGCTATCCAGTTTGAAAAGAGGCAAGATTTAAATAGTTGAAACATTTTTTTCCATAACCACTCCTCTCATCTTTGATAAATGGGTGTGTCAAAATAATCTACATTAATTTTCTGATAGTCTTAATTTGCCTCTTCATTTACCATGTGTATGTATTACTGAAGAGTCTTCCAGCACTTATGTTGATGATTTCTCAAATCTTAAGGATTTTTTGAGGCCAGGCGTGGTGGCTCATGCCTGTAATCCTAGCACTCTGGGAGGCCGAGGCGGGTGGATTGTTTGAGCTCAGGAGTTCGAGACCAGCCTGAGCAAGAGCAAGACCCCGTCTCTACTAAAAAAAAAAATAGAAAGAAATTAGCTGAACAACTAAAAATATATATATAAAAAATTAGCCGGATGTGGTGGCTCATGCCTGTAGTCCCAGCTACTCGGGAGGCTGAGGCAGGAGGATCGCTTGAGCCCAGGAGTTTGAGGTTGCTGTGAGCTAGGCTGATGCCACGGCACTCTAGCCCGGGCAACAGAGTGAGACTCTGTCTCAAAAAAAAAAAAGAAATTTTTGGTAGAATCTTAAGGCAAATCTTAAGAGATTTCTGATAGAATTATGAATTAGATGTAATACATAATTTTAGACTAAGTGGCTTTACATAATGTTCATTAAAAATAATTCAACTTTTCAGAAAAGGAAATATGGTCTTAACTTGCATTACTAACTGGTAGAAAAGGATATACTGGATATAAATAAATATGATCATTCTCTACATACTATTCCCCAACTACTTTTAATTTAGCAATACATCATGGACATCTTTCTAAGTCACAGACATCTTTCTATGTCAATGTGTACAGAGTTATCTCATTCTTTTTAAATAATACACATTATTTAATTCCATGAATGTTCCATAATGTGTAATCCCTTTTTAAGGTACATGTAAGTTGTTTTTAGTTTTCAAAATTTAAGTAGCCATATTTATACCTATGTCTTTGTGAATATTAGACCATTTCTCCTTGAAGTAAAATTGGTCAAAGGGAAGGCAAATTTCAAATTTTAATTGTTATTACCAAATTGCCCTTCAAAGTGTACCAAATTATATTTCCACCTACAAATACATGACAGTACTTGTTTCCTGCTCAAATTGTTTAATTCGAGTTTATTTCATTATTTGTAAGTTTACTAACTGTATCAGCTTGCTAAGGCTTCTGTAACAAAGTACCATAGACTTGGTGGCTTACCCAACAGACATTTATTTTCACACAATTCTGGAGGCTAGCAGTCTAAGATCAAGGTGTCAGCACCATTAGTTTTTTTCTGAGGCCTTCCTTCTTGGCTTGTAGATGGTTGTCCTTTCCCTGAATCTTCACAAGGTCTCCCTTTGTGTGTGTTTGTATCCTAATATCCTATTCTTATAAAGATACCAGTCATATTGGATTAGGCCCACCCAAATGACCTCATTTTACTTAATTGCCTCTTTAATGACCCTGTCTCCAAATATAGTCTGAGGCGTGGGGTTCATACTTCAACATATGAATTTTGGGGACACAATTCAGGCCATAACATTAACCATTTGTATTACCTCTTCTATGATATGCCAGTTCATGTCCTTTGGCCATTTTCCTCTTAATTGGCTCACCTTTTCTAATGATTGCAAACATTATTTGTTTATTTGTATTATTATTTAGAAAATTATGTTTTCTTGGTATGTTCTTCTTTGCTGTTTTATGTATCAACTTACAAAAAGCGCATCTTTTAAATTCTGGTTTGTTAGCAATATGAGCCTAAGTGTAGAAAGTATTTTACTTTTTTTATGCCCTTAAAGTGCCAGAAAGAAAGAAACCCCCAATTTTTCTTGGGGGTTTTAGACTAGTTTTGCTACAACTTAGTTTCAATGTAATGCAGGTAGCATGGAGATATTCTGCTATTAAATATGTAAAACCAGCACTCATAGTAGGGTTTTCTCTTTTATTACCCCATTATAATAGTACTGGCGCAAGCAGTTATTAAAATGGCAACTCTAAAAAGAAATAAAGGAAAATATAGTAGCTGTTCATGGAACCAGCTGTCTTTTTAGGCAAGTAAATAATCATCTATATGGTTCAGTTTGAGGGGCACAAAAATAACTTCCCCTGTGTACCTATGTCCTTCCAATAAAATTTTTCTTGTCTCCCAAAAGCCTGGAATAAAACAAATGGTTATCTGAGAGAGAGAGGTGCCATTAGCACAGGTACTTAGTGTTGGAACAAGCTCAGGGGCCTAAGGAAATGAGGCCTGGGAGGATCAAATGATGAAACTTACAGCTTAAAGCTATGGATGATATATGCAATCTCATTGGCATCATCAGATATTACTTACTATGTGTGCAACTGTGTGATATTGTTCACCAATAAGACACATGGCCCCTGGACCTGCAGGAATCACCTCTTGATGAAGGGAACAAATTAGGTAGAGAATGTTTCCAGCCTGGAGCACTCGACCTCCTGGAGGACAGAGAGTAAACAGGAGATAAATGACTCAACAGTTCTCCCTGGAAAGAAAACCGTATTACCCTCTCTTCCAGTATCAGAACTGTATGACAGAGTGTTTATGGTTTCTCATACCCCAGAAAGCTAGAAACACAAACTGTCAGAGAAAAGGGAGACCACCCCTGCTGGTGACAAATAAGTGAGCTGAGGCCCATGTTAGATAAAATGACTTCTCTGCATGGGGAAGATGGGAGAGGAAGGAAGGAGCAGATCAAGGTGGGAAAAGGAGGATGTTAGCTACTTGAAATTCCATTAGTAATCCATCAGTAATTTACAATTAAAGCTAGAGATACATACATTTTCCCTTTTTAACTAAAACACAGGTTGTTTAAATAAGACATCTGTTTTTGTTTTGAGGTCTTCCATGTTTATGTAACTTAAAAACATAAATATTCAAACAAAGCAATTAAAATTAAAATGCTTTCCTTGATTAGGGAGTTAATGGAAAAAATGAAAAAATATTTGTTTTCTTTGAAAAATCACTCCATAGTCATTTAATAGTTACCTATTAAAACAAATTTTGACCTTTTAGTACACAGCTTAATCCTGAATACATATTTGTGCAGGATTACCTAATCACTAAGGCACATATTCTAACCTTTCCAAGAAGCATAAACATGTGTGCATGCCTGCACATGTACTGGAACCCTGGACACCAGCGCATGACACCGGAGTGACAGTAAACAGAAGAAAAGCACCTAAAAAAAGACTGGGAAGATATACTCAGAATTGATAGTGGTTCTACTTGAGTATAAAGATGATTTTTAGTTCTTCTTTGTGCTTTTAGATTTTTCCTTTTTTAAGAAAGTCTAGAATAATAATGGCTATCATTTAGTGAATGTTTACTCTATGCCAGTCACTATTCTTTTCATAGATAATAGCACATTTAATCCTCACGACAGCCATTACCCATGTTTTATAGATGAGAAAATGAGTGCAGAGATGTTAAGTAACTTGCCCAATATTCAATAGAGTTAGAAAGTAGAGGAGCTGGTATTCAAACTCAGCAGTTCCAGAGTTCAAGAGTTTAGCTGCTATAATACACACAAATTTATTTTTATTCTTAAATATGGATATGTGTGTGTATATAATATATACACATATATTTTCTTAAGGCCAGGCACATGCATGCTGAGGCTTGGTACATTTGAATAAATGCATAGCACCTAAAGTTGAATTCCATTTTTTGGTTGCTGGAGAATCATCATTATAACAATTTTTCAATAGACTTCATTTACTAGGCTTTTTCAATTGGGCAAAGAAAAATCTTGTGCAAGTAAGAAGGCTGCTCTGCAAAGCCTCTCCTACTATTTGGCTGGCAGCAGACTCTGGGCAGGAATGCATTCAGATTCCTACTTGGAACCTAAAATTCAGATTGATTTCAGGTGATCATACTGTACAATTATGGAAATGCAGATTTGAAGTTATTTTAGTCAAACTTTATCCAGGAAGCAATTCAAAACCACCTCAACCATCTTACAAATTCCAATGGAAAATATCTTTCTATGTTTCTTTGGTGCACTTATAGTTAGGGTCATCACATCCTCTTAAATGAATGTTATAGTCTTTCACTATTGGGGCTGAAAACTGGTGATAAGTAATGTGCCAATAATATTCCAAAGGTCCTGAGTTATATGAATATTGCTGTAAAACTTCAAGTTTTCCCACAATGCTTAGCCTAGTTCTATGCATATAAGTTGACTGAATAAATAAAGAGTTATTTGTTTAGGAACTTTGGAACTGCTGAAGCCTTTGAAAGGTTGTTTTCTCACATTTCTTGTTTTACTTTGTGGTCAGATTTCTTAAAACTAAGGAATTCTCTAGCTGAGTGTTTTCTATGAAAATATCTAAGTAGTAATCTTCTTTTTCTTTAGCTTTTGGTTACTGCAGAACTGATACTTTATCAAATGGCAGGTTTTGAAAGGCTACTGATTCAACATAGATTTTAATGGTAGCATTAGCAGCTATACATGCAAACTTTCTTACTCATCAAATGATACAAGGTTTTAACAAGCTACTCTCATCCCAAGATTGAACTATAAGTAGACCTAAAGCTAAAAGAGAAAATGTACTGTCCATGGTGACTTCTGCACTTGTATAGCTTGGCCTGCATAGCCCCTGAAAGGCATCAGGTCCCTGTCCCCACCACCCTGGGGCCGATGCAGGAATAGGGTGGGCCAGGAAATCCTTCCCACCTTGGGTCCTTCAGAGCATCGACACCTTCCTCTATTTGTGTATTTTTCATCACTCTTCCAGGTTACAAACCCAGTTTGTATCCTGTGCAGCCACCGTTACAAGTGGCACGAAAAGAGTTCCTCAATAAATATCTGTTATGTTTCTTTAAGCTGAAATTGGCCGGAAATAAGAACTAGAAACTGATGTGCATCATTGTCAAGGGAAAAAATGTGGTTCAAAGAATTTGTCAGAGACCTATTTCCTATCTGTCACTTGCTGGCTATGTGAAATCTGTTTTCTTTATAGCTCTGCTCTCCCAAATAATATTTACTTCCTCTTATTTCCCGGAAGTGGTAAGGGCAACATACGTAACTTAAACATCTGTACCCCCATAATATGCTGAAATAAAAAAAAAAAAAAGAAAGAAAGAAGAAAAAAATGTATGGCAAAAATCCCAGGAAATCCCAGCAAGGGAAGAAATGTGTTTGTAGTGTCTAAGTCACTGTCCTTAGTATGTGTTTTTTATTAACCAAACAAGTAATTATTAAGTGCTGACATTGTTCTAAGCACTGGATATAGTAGCAAGGAAACAAACAAAAAAGTAGAACAGAACACATTCCTACCCTAATGGAGCTTATAGTCTAATGGTGGAACAAATATTAATGAGTGATAAGTAGAAGGGTAGAAAAATAGAGAAATTACCCAGTTCTTGGAGTTGGCAAAGGCTTCCATGAGGAGGAAACAATTAGCAGCAATTTGAATTAAGTGGAAGAGTTAAGCAGGTGAAGTTGGAGGCAGACAGAAGAGCACAAGCAACAACTTAGGTGGGAGGGAGCATGCAGATTGAAGGAATTGAGCAAAGCCTGTGTAGCTGGCACACAGGGTAAGTGATGGATAGGGCACGTGCACAGAGGCCACGCCATGCTGGCCCATGTAGCCCTTGCAGGAGTTTGTGTGTAACATGATCAGATTTGTATTTTAAAAGATCCCTTTGCCGAATGTAAGGAATGGACTAGAAGGCAGCAAGAGCAGCTGTGCGTATCATAGTCCAGAAAAACCTTCTCAGAAGGCCAATTTCCGCCTTTTCAATCATCGGCTCCCTTCTTCAAGGTGCCTAAGGGCTATTTTTAAAAGGAACCTGGAGGGGCCGTTTAGGCACTTGGTTAAAATAGTCTGGGGTCAAACTCAATTTAAAAGTATTGCTTGAAGGTTTTTGCCAGATTCATATTTACCCTCCTGACTTTCAAGGGAAACTCAAAACTCATGCTTTGCCATCTTGGTGAACATAATTATATATTACCCTTGGTTTGGTGTCCTGAGAAAAGGAAGCCATTTTTTTTCTAAAGCAATGCAATTTAGGATCACTATGAAAAGTGAGTGACTGATATAAGGAAGAGTCAAGAGTCTTAAAATTGTGTTTGTCTTGGAGAAGGGTGTTTAAATTAAGGAATTTGTAAATGGTGTGACAGCCTGGGGGAAAACAGATGCATGACTGGCTTTCTGGAGAAACAGTTCTCAGCAGGCTCCCACCTTCCTGGGCTCCCACTGGCAGTGCCCAGACACAGCCCTCAGGCCTGGTGCCAGGTAATCACATATTTTGGTGAAAGTAAACACAGTGTTCCTCAGAGCTGAACACTTCATTCAAAATCATATTTGCATTTTCTCTGAGAAAAGCTTGGAGTTTTCTTTTCTTGATGTTAGTCCAAGGATGGGGTTTTATGGAAATTCTGAGAAGAAATTTACACCTAGCAGTTAGAGGCT
>RJWJ010044741.1:0-12044 GCA_004363605.1 Indri indri | reverse complement strand
CTACAGGCATGCGCCACCATACCCGGCTAATTTTTTCTATATATATTTTTAGCTGTCCAATTAATTTCTTTCTATTTTTGGTAGAGACGGGGTCTCGCTCTTGCTCAGGCTGGTCTCGAACTCCTGAGCTCAGAACAATCCGCCCGCCTCGGCCTCCCAGAGTGCTAGGATTACAGGCGTGAGCCACCGCGCCCGGCCCACAAATTGATTCTGTTCCTGCTTAAGTCCCGAAGAAAGTGGTTGCTTTGGGTACTTTTCTCCTCAGCCCCCTCCACTCCTGGTCTCCCAGCATCTCCCAGATTAGGTGAGCAGCAACTTTATCAGGCCTGAGATCAACACGACAACCTGGGTTCTTTCCAGCTGTCTGGAACGAGTGACTGACTCACCTATCAGAGCGGTTTTGCCTTAAACTACGCTCTCATGGATGCTCCCGCAGAGAAGGAAGCCCATGGTGCCGTGTCTGGTCCTCTGCACAGCAGGAGATGACAAAACTTTGGCCCACCATCATCCTGGTCCCTTTCTTTCTCCCTATAATGCCATGGAAGGCCTTAAGGGTTCAGCCAGAGGTGAGCACTGACCATATGAGGACAGCAGGAAGTTCAGGGTCTGCCTGTAGAGGAGTGTCTTCCTGTCTCACAGCTGCCCAAGTGGCTGTTTCCAGACATGACTATGAAATGTTTAGTCCCACGAATTCTGTGCCCTGCAGCTAGGAGGGATGCAAAGTGAGCTGAAGATACGGTCCCGTCTCCAAGGAGATTACTATCTGGGCGGAGAGTTTACTTGCATGAAAACACTGACAAAGGTCAAGGCCCCCCACACACATACCTACACGCGGCCCTCTGCTGCAGATCACTCAGCGTCACTCTCTGCCTTACGCTGATGTGACACCACGGGCAGCCCTAGCCCCAGCCGCATTGAGCAATATTGGCTCCAACTTGTCAGGGAAGAAATGACTGAATTTATGAGGAGCACAAAGGAAGGCACTAAATGATTTCTTGGTCTACTGATTAGCCTAAAATCTTCAATGTTTTGCTTTTAACTCTGTTTTCTTCCCTAAGCATGAATTTTTAAAAACAAAAACACTTTTCTGCTTGAAAAAATGACATTCTTGGAAAACTGGCACCTAGGATGCTTGTAGACAAAATTTTAGTGTCAACATTATAGGTAAGCATCTTGGCCCAGTGGTAAAGCAGCTATAACACCACTGTAGAAACAAAAAGTCAGAAAATAATCACCACCATATGCTATGCCAGGATTTACAGTGTACAAGATACTTTCACATTCACTATCTCGCTGGTCCTCACAACAGCCCTGGTAAGCAGCCAGGCGATGCCCTCTCCATTTTACAGGGAGAACAGTTAGGTTTGATTCAGAGCAATTGCCATTGTGAATTTTAACTCAGCTCTTGCCAAAGATGAACACTTAACCTGGGGAGAATTATTTAGCCCAAAAGTTCTTTTCTCGTCATAATAGAGAAAAAAACTGCAAGAGTGACCTGGATAAAACAAGCTGCCAAAAAGAAAGACCCTCAGACATCAGTCCCCATCATGCACAAAACATTCACGTAAGTTACGAATTCTGCTGGGTAACTCTTCCTCTTTAAGATCTCAGCTTCAGGCTGGGCATGGCGGCTCCTTCCTGTAATCCTAGCACTCTGGGAGGCCGAGGCGGGAGGATGGCTTGAGGTCAGGAGTTCAAGACCAGCCTCAGCAAGAGCGAGACCCCGTCTCTAATAAAAATAGAAAGAAATTAGCCAGACAACTGAAAATAGAAAAAATTATCCCGGTGTCATGGTGTGCGCCTGTAGTTCCAACTACTCGGGAGGCTGAGGCAGGAGGATCACTTGAGCCCAGGAGTCTGAGGTGGCTGTGAGCTAGGCTGATGCCACAGCATTCTAGCCCTGGCAACAGAGTGAGACTCTGTCTCAAAAAAAAAAATAAATAAATCTCAGCTTTAAATCATTTCCTCAAAGATGCCTTTTCTGACCTCCTAGATCATACATCCATAGCACTCTGAATTTTATTTCTATGACTAGTTTGCATTCTACACCGACTCTGATTTCCATGAACTTAGTTCATGATGTTCTCACTCACCATAATCTACCCAGTTCCTAACATCCTTGGGTGGTTTATGAATATTTGTTGAATGAATGAAATGAAGAGACTTGGCGTTCAAGTTTATTTTCGTGCAAAGAGCAGAACACATTAATGTAAATGAAAGATTTAAAAAAAAAAAAGGTTGTAAGAATACAGGTATCACAGAATACAAGAATATTAAACGAGATACATCCATTCCTCAAATATGATTACAGTTAGTTCCAAAACGGAAGGAAGCAAGCATGGGAGGAAGGAAGGGAGGAGGCCACATGTAGACCCTACTGTGTTTCCAACAATGTGAAAGTACGCTTAAATGTCAAGTTAGAATATTGCTGATCATGTGTGTTAAAGTTACATACCGCAGACACCTGTAAACTTGGTAAATTCTTGAGGGAACAAAGAAGTTGGCAGCAGCATCAGCACTTGTCATTTGTCATTCGGCAAGCTTTTCAGAAGCTAGGCAAAATGTGTAATAAGAACTTACTTTTCTTTTGGCATGAAATAACAGTAATTTTTAATGAAACTTATTTCAATGTAAGGACCTAATGATGAACAACATATCAAGTCTGTCTGTAGAATCTGTAGTGACGTCACCTCTCTTGTTAATGATACTGGCAAATTTGTGTCTTCTCTTTCTTTCCTGACCAGTCTGGCTAGAGGCTTATTAATTCTATTAATCTCCTCAAACAATCTACTTTGGTTTCATTGATTTTGTTTCTGTTTTTAGGTTCATTAATTTCCACCCTTCATTATTATACTTCCTTTCTTCTGCATGCTTTGGGTTTAATTTGCTTTTTTTTTCCTAGTTTAAGGTGGAAGCTGAGGTCATTGATTTGAGACCTTTAATCTTTTCTAGTATAGGTATTTAGTGTTATAAATTTCCCTCTACTATTTCAATTCTTGATCCCATAGAAGAAAGGGGCACACGAGCACAGAGCTCATGTAAACAAAGAAAATTCTTTACCAAGGGAATAGGGGTTACCCATGAAGCACCCAACAGCTGGAAAACACCAGGTGGGTTCTGAATGTACTCTCTCCATCTCCCAGAGGCCGCGTGGCCTCTCTGCCCCAATCTGAGGTCCAACGGTGGGCTCAGCTTCTGGTCTAGAAGTATCTCTCACTGACTGACTAGAATTCCTGTTTATTTATTTAAAAACTTAGGAGAGGGCCGGGCGCGGTGGCTCATGCCTGTAATCCCAGCACTCTGGGAGGCCGAGGCAGGCTGATTGTTTGAGCTCAGGAGTTCGAGACCAGCCTGAGCAAAAGCGAGACCCCCATCTCTACCAAAAATAGAAAGAAATTAATTGGACAGCTAAAAATATATATAGAAAAAAAAAATTAGCCGGGCATGGTGGCGCATGCCTGTAGTCCCAGCTACTCGGGAGGCTGGGACAGTAGGATTGCTCGAGCCCAGGAGTTTGAGGTTGCTGTGAGCTAGGCTGACGCCAAGGCACTCGCCCCAGGCAAAAGAGTGAGACTCTGTCTCAAAAATAAATAAATAAAATAAAATAAAATAAAAAACTTTCGAGAAAGTCAAATTGATCAATGGCCTTATATGAGAGGTCTAAAATCCCATTAGCCACGTCTGGGGGAACAGGGCCATCGTTCTGTATACAGAGTTGTCCTTTCCAGGGCCAAGTGAGGCAGGTCAGGATGCCTCTTTGCTGGCCAGTCATTACTCTCAATTTGGAAGTAATTTATTTAAATTTTCAAAAGAAGGGGTATGAGGGAATACTCTGTGCACAGTGATGTATCCCTTCGGCCTCGGAAACATTCCCTAGAGCTCTAGGATGTGCAGCTAGTATTTGACAAACTACAGGGCGCTTGTTGAAATGGCAGATTCCCAGGGCCCTACTGGAGATTCTGAATCAGTAGCCTCGGGATAGGAGGGAAGAAAAATCTGCCTTTTTGATATCACCTTCCACTCTTCTAAAGACAGTCCATGAAGAAATAGCGTGGCAACCTCATTTTATCTTGAAATCTCTCTCTGCAGATCCTAAACACTGCCTTTTCCTAACTACCAACTTCATCGGTAACTTTCCACAAGACCTACTGTGCCCCTGCCTAGTAACACAAAGGGAAACACAAGCTGGGGGGGGGAGGGGGCAGGGGATCAGAGGCACAAAGGGGACAGGAACATTGTTCCTGGCCTCACTCACACCCCTACACACTAACTGGTTACCTTCCTTGGCGCCCACTCCCTGCCCCAGCACACACAAACTCCCATAACGATTTATGTAGATAAAAGCAACAGAACTCGGACCTTTCTCAAGGCCCAACCCAAGCTCCTCAATTTCTGTGGCTGCCCTTACATTATTAGACAAGCATCTTTTAATGATAAGGCATTAGATGACATGCTCAATCTTACCTAAAATTAATTGACTTTGAATGTTTTCCTTGCAGAGATCACACATGAAAGAAAAGTATTTGAAATGTTTGCCGTTCTGAAAGGTACCTGAAGATACCACTTACAATTCTGAACAAAAGGTCTGAATTTAAGCTGTTGCCTCCCTGCCTGCAAAAGTAATAACGCAAGAATTCTAAGTGTGGCAAGACTTGCTGCCCAGAATTTCTAGAATTTAAGCAAATTTTACTGCACCTGTAAATGGAAAAGCCTCCTTGAGCAGAGCCCCCTAGAACTCCACTTCAGAGAAAGGAACCCCACAGGGCTTAACGAATCCCACATGTCCACAAAAGGTGGTTCAACTGAGGGCGGTGCATGTGCCAGGCAAACACAAACCAGACACGTGCCCTTAACGACCAAGGTGCATTATAACCAGGACTCCTTGTTTAGAAAGAGAAACAAATGAACTCCACTGGTTAAAATAACTCCCTCCCCAAAACGAAGCCAAATCCCAATTCTTTTGAAGTTTACCAAGAGTCCTGGTGTTTTGTTGTTTGTGTGTAAACATTTGAAGGTTCCAACGCTCACATTTCTCAGAAACAGGAAGAAGAAAGGAGCTTTTGGAGTCCAGCTGCTGGCAAGTGCAGCCTCAGCCAAACACAGGAGGATCACAGCAGCATTTTGGAAATGACTATTTAAGATCAAAGGGTCTGTCTTCTACCCTGCCATTCTCACCTCCTAGAATTAACAGGGAAAGATCTGCCACAAAACAAAACAAAACGAAACCAAACTAACAAACACAAAACCCCAAACCCAAGCCCAACCCTGCAGATGGAATAAATACGTTTGGCCTGAGTCGTTAGTAAGATGAGCCTGGCAGTCGCCCCCTCCCCTGCTGTTTTCACCCGCCTTCTGCCCCGCCCCCTCTATCCTCATACACAGCTTCTTTCTTGCACATTTAATTAAGCAAGTAGTGAGTGATTCAAAACAGACAAGTGGCACACTTCAGACTTTGAATACTCAGTTCCTTGCGTTCCTTTGGAGAGCACGATTCTTGATTGAGAGGTGGTTAAATGTTTCCTGGCTCCTACAGAGCTCTGACTTCGCCCTGAAGCTGTTCTTCTGGAGATTCCAGGGGAATTGTCTGGCAGCGAGCACTGCGTTTGGTTACCTGTGCTGTCAGCTTCTCCCATGCAACAGAATCTCTAAATGAAAACACAGGTTGGCGTTTCATTCTACATACAATCACCTACATGAAATGATAAATGAACAACAATGGATGCTTTCTCACACTGCACTCTGACATCAACAGAGCCCAACTGCACCAAAACAGGCCCGCTTTCAGATGAACCGCCCATTCAAGGCAATCTAACAGGCTTTTGCCTTTTTTTTTTTTTTTTTAGGACTGGTCAAGTGCAGTAGTGAGAAAGGGAGAAAGAGTAGAACAAGGAGTTCAATCTGTACCTGTGAACAACTGAGATAATTCACTGCCTTCGGACCAACCTTGATCTTTTAATTAACGGGCATTTAAACTGAAAAACTGGATAGAGTTTACAGAAACTAGATGGTGGAGAAACTGGGCAGTTCCCAGCTCTGCCACTCACGCGCACAGTGGCCTTGGGCAAGCTGCGGAACCTCAATGGGTGTTTCCTATCTGTAAAGGGAGATACGAATAATGCCTACCTCAAGGGTGACTTATTACATAAGTTAATACTTATTTTGCTAGCACTGGCTAATATAGTATGGAGATTTCATCCCCTCCTTCCAATAAAACAAAAACACCTAATAAGGATCATCTGACAGTGTCCCAAATACAGTATACAATTCTTGAGAACTGATTTTGCAGCACATGAGTATTTATTTCAATAACAGTTACCAACTGATGACAAATTCTGAAAAGAAGCCTAGGAACAGAAAGCAAACTCCCTTTAAGGGATAAAAATTCCAAAACACTCCCCCTGCACCTTGGGTAGTAACCTAAGCTAAACTCCCAGACTAAATTCATCTGAATATTTCAGCAAGAAAGGAGAACTATACAGAACCGTAATTTTCTATCACACTGTCACTGACAAAGCAGCTATGCTCTTTGAAATAGCCCCCCTCATGACTCGGTGCCAGCCTTGCTATTTCAGCAGCCCCTCCAGGGGGCAGTATAGTAGTAAAAACATGTCCCCATAAAAGACTCACAAGCAAAACCCCAGAAAGCCCTGGCATGCACACAGGATGGAAACCCTTAGCCACTAGGTTCCCCAAACACTCTCCAACCCATCTGTGTTGACCCCAAAATACAAATACTCACTTTATGCTGGAGTCCTCTGTTTCAAGGGCAGGAGACTTCAGGGCAAGGAGGGCAGAAAGAGGTCTCTAAAGAATTGACATCTATATTTTGGTAGTGGCCACAGGGTGTCCACTTTATAGTAATTCTTTAATCTGTCTGCATGCTTTATACACTTTTGGGTTTGTTTGTTTTTTTCAGACAGGGTCTCACTCTGTCACGCAGGCTGAAATGCAGTGGTACAACCACAGCTCACTGAAGCCTGGAACTCCCAGGCTCAAGCAACCTTCCTTCCTCAGCCTCCTGAGTAGCTGGGAATGCCAGCTACTTACTTTTTAATAATTAAAAAAATTAATTTTTTCACTCTCTTTTGTAGGGATGGGGTCTTGCCATATTGCCCAGGCTGGTCTTAAACTCCTGGCCTCAAGCGATCCTCCCATCTCAGCCTCCCAAAGTGCTGGGATTACAGGTGTGAGCCACCACGCCTGGCTTTATATACTTTTGAATGTATGTATATTTCACAATCAAAACAATTGTTTCACGTAAAATAGGAATGTGCTGTATGAGCAGACACTCAGTTAGGGTTATTTTTCCCCAGAGGTAATAAGGCAAAGGAAAAATCAATTTGGGAAAACAAATATGACCCACCCGAACCTAGTAAAAGTTGTATTCCAGCACGTATCCTGGGGTATCTGCAAAAGCAGCTCGTCTCATACCTGTGATTTTTTTTTTCGAGACTGCAGCCTGTTGCCCAGGCTAGAGTGCCGTGGCATCAGCCTAACCCATAGCAACCTCAAATTCCTGAGCTCAAGCAATCCTCCAGCCTCAGCCTCCCAAGTAGCTGGCACTATATGCATGCACTACCACACCCGGCTAATTTTTTCTGTTTTTAATAGAGATGAGGTCTGGCTCTTGCTCAAGCTGGTCTCAAACTCCTGAGCTCAAGCAATCCTCCCACCTCGGCCTTCCAGAGTGCTAGGATTACTGGTATGAGCCACCGTGCCTGGCCAACCTTCTTTTTTTTTATCTAGCATATTATCATAAATAAAAACACACAAACATCAGCTAACAACTTTAATTTTTAATAATGGAAATAATTTTGTCATTCCATAAACAATTCAGGGGAGAAAAATCTTCCCTATAAAAATAAACTTAAACTCATCAAAATTATAAATATTATAACTTCCTTAACTTCAGCAATCTAAAATGCTCCCCTGTAATACTACCCCTCCATTTACCTTCCTTCCTGTACCATCACATATATTGAAGAGAAAACAGTATTACGGCAAACCTTAGACACTTTAATAGGGATTTGTACAATGATTTTTAAAAATATTTGGACTTTATGGCCTTTTTTCTTCTTTTACACATTAAAAATGCTGCTGTAGTAACCAGTGTTTAGAAAAGAACATCAGTCTTCAAGAACCATGAACTGACAGAATTTCAATACAGTAAGTTTTCCAAATTGCAACCTGTAGTGCACATGCCAGTGAGCGAGGTTCTGGATAAATACAGAGGAGGATGCCTATTTTAGACACTCTACTTCAAGTAAAAAAAAAAAAAAAAAATTCACAGATACCCATCAGCTACTACTTTAAGGCTCTAACAGTGTCTTAATCTGAGAAACAAATGCTTCACAAAATATAAGTTTACTGGAATGAGTAATTAAAAGACCAGGTGGTTGATAACAGTATACTCAAACCGAAGCCATAGTCTGAATAGTAAAACCGGTATAAAAATCACAAAGGCATTCCCTGAACAATAAAGGTAAAGTGTTGGATAGGATAACAATGTCACTAAAACCTCATCAATGCACTAAAAAGAAGTTACATGCAAAATTAAACAAGATGTGCCATACATATTTTATAAGCTAGTTCTACTTTTCTTCCCCCAATGTTCCTTAAAAGCTTATGAAGATACGATTGTCTCAGTAAATTGTGTGGCACAGCATAACCGACACTTAAATCTGCCTCCAACGAGATGGGCATTCTCTGAAAACTCAGAAGAACCACCAAGAGAGGAACAGAAATGCAATAAAAGGCACAGTTCACTTAAGAGGCAAAGAACTGAAGCACCTTGGAATTTCAAAAAGAATCCATTAGGTGTCACCAAAGTGTTAACAATTCCTTGGGAATTTATAAACAAAAAAATATCTAGACTAAAAACAGAATGTAAGGCTCCTCTGGAACCACAGCACCCCTGTCCCTCCGTTCTCAGATAAATGGCTGCACAAACAAGGGTATTTCGCCTATGTTAAGGAAGGCTTCTATTGCACATGCATTTCTTTGGATGGCAGGAACATGTACGTTTGTTAAGTATTTCCATAACGAACCCCTGTTGTGTGGTCAGCCAGGTATAGACTTTCCTCCCTTTCTTGAGCCCCTCCTGCTCACAGTCAAGCCGACCTTCAGAACTGAAGATCTGGTAGGACGGGGTCTTTATTCAACATCCTTGTTCTATATTAGGTAAGAGCAGCCTCCAATGTGTAAGAGAAAGGGAGAAAGAAAAGAAGTGAGAGGAAGGGGAGGGGAGGGGAGGGAAGAAGAGAGGGAGGGAACTGAAAGAAAAAAGGGACAATAAGGAAAAGAAAAAGAGGAATAAAAGGGAAGGGAGTGATTGTCCACAAGTTTGCTGTGAGCCCTTTACCTGATAAATCCCCTAGCTAACAATCAAGGGAAAAATAGCTGCTCCTACCCGAACTGCTTTGAACTTTGAGACCACCTCTAGGGGAAAAACTATAGGCTGTATGCACCCTGACAGGGGTCAGCACACGGCCGTTACCCTGCCTACGCAGAGAAGCTACACCGATTCCACCTGCCGCTCCAAGAGGGCAGAATCACAGGGCAGATCCAGCAGCGCCAGGCCCTCCTCCACCTAGATTTTGAAGATCCACCTGCTTGATTCTCTGGTCAACTGCAGAGTTCATGGGTCCCTCCTTTTGGTTTAACTCCTGCCTCTTTGGTTCTGTTCCCACATTTTACCAGGAGATCAAGCAATCCTGAAATGGGTTTAACACCTCAACACTGAATGCTTTTAATTCCTTTTTAAGCAACTACGCCTTTCTCCTCTACCCTCAGCTTATCAGCCAAGCCCCCTTCCCCAGCCCTGAGCGCTCCACCACGACACATGCCTTCTTCCAAACTTGCTTTTACTTTCTTTGTCAAAATGCTTCAAAATCCTTCACAAATTTCTTAAGAGTTCCTAGATTCCTGTGCCTTTCGATTCACATGGATAGATTCCTCTGACATTTAAAAAAAAAACAAAACAGACAGGTAGTTTCAAAATAGGACAAGTATTCAGAGAGATTCCTAGTTAAGCTTTTAAAAAATCATTTGCACAACCTTAAGCTTAACATCATCATCACGTAATTAAAATAACCAAAAGAAAATCAAGGACAAAAAACAAAACAAAACAAAAAAACCCCAGAGTTCATGCTCCCAAGCACGCTAGAATGCTCCTGAAGAGACTACAGGTTCACAGCTTGCCCAGAGGTAACACCGCGGTGCTGTAACAGAACAAGCTTGCAGGCTCCCTTACGGGGGACGCTTTAGGTGCAGGATGCTGCGTGACCAGGTTTGGAGAACTACATCTAGAGATCACAGGGCAAGAAAACAGCCCCGCGAGAGGTGAGGCACTTGCTGCTGTTTTGTACACGGGTCCCGCACCGCGCCTCGCTGCCAGAGAGCCCGGCCCTTTAATCGGGTTTCCACACCTCGCTGAGGGCTTCTTCCAGCTTGTGTCTGTAGGCCGCATAGCGCCTCTTCAGGTTCTGTAGCTGCTCATCTTCTTCCTTGTCCAAGATGCGCAAGAAGTTCTGTAGCTCTGGAAGGCTGAAAGCTTCCCACTGTCAGAGAACACAAACAGAAAAACGCCGGGTGTCTAACTCAGAGGCAGGACTTAGGAATGCTGACCGGGCACGTGGAGGTGTGGCTGCCCTTCCCTCCCAGCCCAGAGCCTCAGAAGGCGTGGTGCACCCCAGCCGGCTCCAGTCACCCCTCTAGCCGCTCCTCCCACCCTCCAAGCTGGCTCTCCCGAAGTCCATTAGACACTTTCGTTCTTCTCCTGAGTTGACCCCCAGAGGCATCAGAAACAACTCCACACTCCTTCCATCTTACCTTGAGGGCCCTCACTGTCACGGCCTTCTTGCTCACCCCCCACAATCAATCTTATCACCTCCAAACAGTTCTCCAGTCAGCCTGCTTTTCTCTCTGCTGCCCTCTAGCGCTAGCTACCATCATCTATTCCTGCACCCTGGGACAGCCTCCTACCTGGCTTCCTCATTCCACTCTTCCACTCCCCAATCTGTTCCCCAAACACGATACCCTGTGTAAAATGCAAATCTGGTCAAGACTCTGCTCTGCTTAGAACCATCCAATGGCTTCCCTTAGTTGTTTAGGGAAAGTATGAAAGATCCTAACCTCTCCAGCCCCGTCTCCCCTACACTGAGCCTGGCTCTCCACCCCAAGTGGCCTGGTACCTGTTCTCCCTTCCCCCTACTCATCCTTCACATGTCAGCTTAAATGCCACCTTCTCAAAGAAGCCTTCCACCACTTTCTGCTCCCCTCTCTTTTCCCACCCAGGACTTAGTCTGTTAGAATCCCTTATGGAGCACTGGCAGCCCTGAAGACACCCAAGATTTTAAAAGTATTATAGGCTGGGTGCAGTTGCTCATGCCTGTAATCCCAGGCCAAAGTGGGAGAATTGCTTGAGGCCAAGAGTTCAAGACCAGCCTAGGCGACATAGCAAGACCCCTGATCTCTAAAAAGGTAACATAAAATAAATTAGCCAGGTGCTGTGGGAGGCTGAGGCAGGAGGATCACTTGAGGCCAGGAGATCAAGGTTACAGTGAGCTGTGATAACACCACTACACTTCAGCCTGGGCAACAGAGTGAGACTCTGTCTCTTATTAAAAAAACAAAAAAATTATTTGCTTAATATCATCTCACCCACACCTTAACCTACACTGCAGCTGCTGTACTTCTCACTCTTTGGAGTTTGTCTCTTGCCCTTGAAGCTCTGAGTTCCATTTCCCTAAGAGCACCTGGTACTTAGCAGGCACAAAAGAAGTTTCATAAAAAAAACTTTTAAAAAATTAAAGCAGTGAATATCAAGCGGGGTATCTGGCATCATCTGGGAGGTTTTTTTCAAATACATCCTCCTCTCCCAAAGGGGAGCCTGAGTCCCGGCTGAGAATCACTGTCTGACGGGACAACCTGATACCAATGAACGAAGGACAATGACAAAAACACTAAGTGGTCTCAATGAAGAAGACTTCCTGGAGTGGAGTTTGAGGCTGGTTATTAAAGAAACTGAGGAACATGGAATAAGG
>RJWJ010044740.1:0-12047 GCA_004363605.1 Indri indri | reverse complement strand
AAAAAAAAAAAAAAAAAAAAAAAAAAAAAAAAAAAAAAACAAAAAAAAACAACCCAATAACAACTAAGGTTTCATTAATACTTCCGTTTGACAACATTACTGTTACAGATTTAGAAGTAAGCCACAAAAGGTAATGTCACATCTTTGAACACTGGATCATCACAGTAGTAGAATCTCTAGCTTTTCTGGTTCTAACCTAGGAGCCACACGGCAGGGAAAGCACTCTTTGTGGGTATTAGGTGTCCTGGATTCAAACTTCTGCCCTTGGGTGATCTTGGACTTTCTCTCTCAAGATCTCACTTTCCTCCTTAATAATATGAGGTGGTTGAGTTAGATCATCTTCAAAGTTTCTTTTTGCTCTGGTATACTATGATTTTTAATATTAATAATTCAATGTTTATTCTTTTACCAGGATGTCTTTTCTCAAGCTTTCCTGTGCTCTAAATTAAATACTTCTTAAGCCAGTGGACAAGATTTAATGTCACTAGGTATCAACATTAAGTTAAAACTGACTTATTCAAAAATAAGTTTTGTTTTGGAAGAGAGAGATGAATTTAGGGTTTTGAGGTGTGTGTATGAAATCATGGTTTAAATGTTACTTTTTTAATAAGCAGGAGAAACATTTGAATAATATTTTCATTTAAGATTGTGTTAGAGTTGGGAAAAACCTTTTAAGAGTCATTTTAAACCTATTTTTATTTCTTCCATAAATAAGTTGAAGCCATGCCTAGATTTTTTAATGTGACCAAAGTTTTTTTCTTATGGATTATTTTTAAATGTCAATTATTTTAGTGTTTCTAAAAGGATTATAGCAGATTAAGTTCATAGATAGAAGCAACAGAATAGTAACTATCAACAACACAGAGCACCCTTTCTCAAATATGAGCAGATGTAGCCAGACTTGAGCATCTGGTGCGATTAAGAAATTCAGATGAGGTTTAAAATATTTTTAATTTAAGAAAGTCAGATGAGTAGAACTCACAGTAAATAATAAAGAAATATCCAAAATAAAATATATTTTAGGGTTTACTTACAAACCAAAGTATATGCCTGTTTTTCCTTAGTTGTTTCAGACAAGATAGAATGATTTTTTTTGTAAGTAGCCGATAATTATATATTGATTTTTTTCTTTTTAAGGAAAGTTAGTATTTCAGAAAGAATCCTTTGATATCTTAGTTGCAATTGTTTTTTTTTTTTTTCTGTAAAAAAAGATTTACTTGTGCTCGCTTCGGCAGCACATATACTAAAAAAAAGATTTACTAATTTGTTGATCATAAAGAAATACCTCTCGCACATTCACCAAGATAAACTCTTAAAGTGATTTATGTTATGAAAAATGCTGTCTGTGACATATACATTGTAAAAAAGAAAGCGTAGGTATTAGCAAATACTCCAGCTCAAATGGGTAGAACAGTCTCTTTAACACAGGGTAGGTGATGGATGCACAGGTAGAACAGACACAGAGATGATTACAGATGCAATTTCTCCCCCATACTGGAACTGAGAGGGTGACCCAGCAGTTTGGCACCAGCGGCTGCCACTTGAGAACCACGGAAACGATGTTGTGATATCATTTGGATGCTCAATATATAAAATTCAACTGTAGTAGATGAAATAAAATCCAGACTCTAAGAAGTTTACAATCAACGCCTGGCCTTTCTCTTTCCGGGAAACATCTGGCTCATTACCGTATGTTCATCCAACTTCTTCACCTACAATTTTAGTTCACAATTTCCAGTAAAGTTTGATGCTGAAAAAACCTGGAACTGCTATTGCTCTTATTAGTTAGGGTCACAACCAAGGGACTTCACAGTAAGAGCTCTGCGCACACCCTCTAGGCATCTAGAGCAGAAAAGGAAAAGGTGAAACAAAGGTGAATTTATGCAGATTATTTTCTGAAGGCAGTTTAATATTTATGAAATGTCACACACACACACACACACACACACACACATGCACTCTCTCTCACACACACACTCCTCAGGATCCAGTTACAAGCGCTGCGTCATCCTCTGGATCACATGGTAATTGCTGCTATTTCAAGGATCAAGTGGCATAAATCTCTCCCCCCACTCCACCTCTACCCCACCCCCTTCCTTTGGTACCATTTAGCGTGGAAGAGTGACTTTGGTGTGATGGAGTGAGACCAGGCTCTCTGATCCAACCCTCAGCTAGAAACTAGGCTCTCGGTGGGGTGACGCGCTCGTAGTCTCACGGAGTGACTGGGAAAAGCGGACGGAGGAGGGGGTCTCAGGGGAGGACCGGCAGCTCTAATTGGTTTCTCAATGAAAGATAATCACCGATTCCCCAGAGAGGCTGGGGATTAGCACTCTGCCTCTCCTCTCCAGCGCTTTCAGACTTCTCATCCTCCCCTCGGTGCTTTTAGTCCATTCAGCAGAAGTGGATCGAAGACAGCGGCTCCCCGCGCCGCATTAGGGGCAGCGCTCTGCCGCGCTCTGGTACTTAGCGCCCATTCACGCTCGCCGCGCGCTCGCCTCTCGCGGCTGCCGTCCCAGCCGCCGCCGCCGCCGCCAGAGAAAAGTTTCGCCGAGGGGCTGAGGGAAAAATGAGCGAGCTGGAGGAAGACTTTGCCAAGATTCTCATGCTCAAGGAGGAGAGGATCAAAGAACTGGAGAAGCGGCTGTCAGAGAAGGAGGAGGAAATCCAGGAGCTGAGGAGGAAACTCCACAAATGCCAGTCCGTGCTGCCGGTGCCCTCCACCCACATCGGCCCGCGGACCACCCGGGCGCAGGGCATCTCCGCCGAGCCGCAGACGTACAGGTCCTTCCACGACCTCCGACAGGCGTTCCGGAAGTTCACCAAATCCGAGAGGTAGGCGCTGGGGTGCGGCGCGGCCGGAAAGAGCGAAGGCCAGGGGCCGGGGTGCCCGTCCGGGCCGGCGGTTCAGGGCCGGGGGCTCCCGGCTGCAGCGGCGGGGGCTGGTCAGCGCAGGGCGACCCCTGCTCGCCGCGGCGCGCGGAGTCGGGGTGGCCCCACGGTCCGGGAATGGGAAGTGTTTATTTTTATTTCTGCCCATCACGTGCTGTGCTTGTCTCTGCCGGGCTGGGAAAGGCGAGCTCCTTGGGGAGACGCGCCCCCGTGGCGTGGGGGTGGGAAGAAAGACCGCGGAAAGTTGTCTCGCGCCGGCTAACTTGTCCTCTCCACACTCGGCTGCAGTCGCGCCGGCTTTGCGTCGCGCGCCCCTGGGGCGCCCACGCAGCCACCGAACCCTGCCCGACCTAGCGCCGGGAGAGCTTCCGGGAGGCGACCCCGGACTCAGGCCACAGGACATACTCAGCGGGCCGCCCGAACCTCCCGGGGAGGGGCAACCGGAGGCTGGAAAGAGTTGGGTTCAATTTAGTGGCTGAACTTGCCCAGAGCCCTGCTTTGCTGGCAGGGCGCGGGGGCTGGGGGGAGCCGGGACGGGGGCTCTTCTCTACCTCAGAGTTCCAGCCCGGAGCATGGAGACGAGGGGGAAGAGGTTTATTTACAGGGTCACTTTCAAGGCAGCTGTGATGTCAGCTAGACTTTGCAAAGAAACCCCACCTTCTGGATGTTCCTTTGCTCTGACTGTGTCCTTTCCAGAAGTGCCACACCTTGGGCTGCCCTGGGCTTGGAGGCGGCTCGGTGACCTTGCACCTGAAACAGGTTTGGGGCTCCTGGTCAGCCTTGTCCCAAGGTGGATAAGGCGCCCTCCCTGTTTGTCTTCCTTCTGACTCCCTCCCTGGAAAAGTTGGGACGAAGGGGGCGGGGTGAAGGTGGGGGTAGGCTGTTTCTCCGGGCGCCTCCAGGCTCCTTTCTTTCCTCCTCCCGGACACTCGAAGAGCCAAGTCCTGCCAGTTCAACGTTGTGTGTCTCTCGTTCGGGGTGTGCGGAGGAGGCTGGGCGGATTTTGGCCACAAGTAGGAAGCTTTTGCACTCCACTCGTCGCCTTCACCGGAGAAGGCTGATCGATTGGCTGCAGCATTAAAGCGCCTCTGGACATTAGGGAGAGGAAATGCAGACTCCAAAGCCCATTACTGGCTTTTAGTCTCTGGAAGTGCGCGGCCCAAAGTGCATTTCTCAGGATATTGAATATTCCATTAGGCGTGCCTTCATGCCCGCCCGCCTCTTACCCCTTCCTTCTTCTTAGATCACTTGCTGAGTTTGGGACCCCCATGGGACTCCTAAACTAGTTCCCCCCACCACCCCCTACCCCTCGACCAGTTTTTCTTAGTTCGAGGCGAGTTCTTGTAAAGAGCATGTCCTCTTGTCCGGTTCCCAACCGGGCCACTTCCAGGGCTCTCAATGTCCCCCACTTCTTGTCTGCTTCTGACTCCCTCTTGTGTATTGATTATGTGGAGTGGGAGCAAAGGCGGCTGAGTAAGGGTTAAGAGCTGTTAGAAGAAGACTAGAAGCTTCGGGCCAAAAGGGGCAGAAAAACAGGAATCAGGGGAAAAGGACTTTCGCCTCAGGAAATGTGGGGCCCTTCTGAACAGACGTCTGCGAGGACAGCTTTCAGATTTCCTGAGTGGCATTCCACTTATGAAGCGATACTGTCCACATGGTACCTTTCGGCCCAACTTGCCTTGAAAGTTCCTATTGGATGAAACAGTGGCGTTCTCCTTCCTTCTGGAAGGGCAAGACTGCAGACAGACCTAATACTTGGCCTTGCCCTTGCTTGGGAAGCTGCTGCTGCTGCCTCTTGCCTCAGCCGGGCTGCGCATTCCGCGGCCGCTGCCCTGCCCTGCGCTCAGCAGCTGGAATCAATCTGCCCACCTCCTTAAGAAGCCACTTCATCAGCGGTCACCCTGCAGCTGCTCGCCTCCCAGGGCTGTCGGGCTCAGGCTTTATCGCATTTTTGAAATTTCAGATTTCTGTGTCTGGGTTGTGCCCCTCAAAGAGTAACAGCACGGCTTTGCAGCAGAAAAGAGATTTCATGGGGTGTGGAGAAGACAGGAGGAAAAAACCCTCCTTCCCAGAGTCCACTCTCATTCAGGAGTTGCTCTCAGAGAGGCAAGCATTTTTTTTTTCTTGACAAGAAACCTCTAAGAATGAGTTTTTGTGTTTACTGGGAGGAAATGGCTGATCTTTGATATGTACATATCATCCTTCTTTTTTCTATCCCAGTCTCTCACCTCCCCCCCACATTTTCGCGTTAGGGGTAGGAACATTCACCATGAGAGGGGATCATGTGCGGTAGAGGTGGGCACATATTTGTGTCCATAGCAAATAGCTGGAGTACTTTTCTGCTTCCTCTCCGTGCTGATTTGCACTGGGACTGACTGTAAACTTTTTCCCACTCAGCACTTAGTTTCATACTTTCAAAAAGTGTTTATTTTCAGCAAGCTGACTCATTAGCGTTTAAAATTTTTGGACAGGTATTACATATGGGGATAGTAGCCATTGGAATTAGGTACTCTTCCCAGCACTTAAAGAGATAGTACTAAATTATCATTGGCAAGACACCTTATTTTGGCCAAGAAAGGAAATAATTTATAAAGGTATTTCTGGGATACAACATTTAATAGCAAATAAGGTGTTTTCAAAATAAAAAACACATTTTTACATTTTTAGATATGGATTTGGGGAGTAGATATTCCATCATCTCTCCTGTTTTTTGTAAAAGGCTGTGCCATTCTGATGGGACTGAAAGAGACTGCTTTACTGCAAAGTTAATGTTCAGTTGTGGTTTCTATGGCATTCGAGTACTAGCTATTCATGCTGCATGTTCATTTCAAACTTTACTAGGGCACCTAGTTTCTACACTAACAAGAAAAGAAATGTTTGAAAGTATAGTCAGCCCTTCATGTCCATGGGTTCCAAATCCACGGATTCAACCAACAGAGGATAGAAAATATTAGGGAAAATAATGGATGGTTGGGTCTGTATTAAACATGTACAACCTTTTTTTCCTTGTCATTATTCTCTAAACAATACAGTATAACAATTGTTTACATTGCATTGGATATTATAAGTAATCTAGAATGAATTTAAGTATACGGAGAGGTATGTGTAGGTTTTACACAAACACTACACTATTTTATATAAGGGATTGAGCGCCTGTGGATTTTGGTATCCTCAAGAGGTCCTGGAAACAATCCCCCATGAGATACTGAGGGGGGATTTTATTTGTTGGGAAGAATGATAGGAAAAAAAAACTTTTGCCCATAAACACTGCTTTAAAGAATGACTGTAATCTAAAAAATGTACATAATAAGTGACAGAAATATCTTAAGCATTTACTGTAGCAGAAGGAAATCGAAGAATTCACTGACTATTGTATCGTCAGTCTAATTAGCCAGATTTCCATGTGTCCACAGAGGGTATAATGCACAATCTCCATTAAGAATGATCTAAGTATCTAAGGAATGCTTAGATGAAATTACACTAGGAAAGGAAGATCTGAGCTCTCAGCATTAAGTATCAAGTGTACAATATGGCGATCATGTTTAAAAAGAAAACATCCAACTTATTGCGGTACTCATTTTAAGACCCCTTAAGAAGTGCCCAGTAGGGATCAAGTGATTATCATTGAAAACTGCAAGCTGTTTTGGATGATGGTGATGATGTTTTAAATTTATATCTAAAATACTTTTTTTCTGCCAAAGAACTTCAAGTATTTTACATAGATTTCTGTGAACTCTCAATTCCCTTCATGCATATACTCCACATCAAGAATTACTTATTACCCCTAATTCTTTCCCTTACATTTTTTGCACACATCTAAATTACTTATTTTGGCTGCCTAGTTAGCCAGTGTGTGCTCAGGGGACTGCACACAATTTAAAAAAATTAATTTAAGCAAGGGCTAGAATCAATATTAATCTGTTACAGGAATAAAAATAGATTGTATTCCAGAATTATTTGAGCTATTCTTGTCATGAATCCCTTGATTCTTGATAAAGTAAGTTGATCAGGTGGAACTTAAACTTCCTTTCACTGGAACATGGATGCCTTGGGATACATGCCCCAGAAAACTCATTGCCTTTTGCATCTCTGATCCAGTTCAGGTCTGGTTTGACCTTAGGACTAAATCAAGGGGTTTGACCTAATTTAGATATAAGTAGCTTCAATGAAGTGAGTGGGTTCCAGATGAATTCTGGGCCCAACATCAAGTATTTATTAATTGTTCCTATTGAAAATATATGATACTTTAAAAAAGCAATGATAGCAATAGCTACTCTTAGAAATCTCAGCACTGGACTCAATAGTCCTAAATGCCTTCCCCACTTTTCAGGTGAGGAATCTGAGACTTGAAGAAATTAAGTCACTTGCTTAAGGTCTCACAACTAGGAAATGCCGTAGACAAATTTCAAACCCAAATCTTGCAGTTTTTAGAGGCCTGAGTTCTAAACTGCTACACTATATAACCTTGGAATAGAATGGGTTCTGTCTTAGTAACTGGGAAATCCTTCCAATTAGGAGAAATGAATCTACCCTAAATTAGAATAGGACTTAAAAAGTCTTAGAGCCAGCATTAAATTGATCTCATAAGAAAGTGACCGATGAACTCTTATATAAAGAGTACACATATTGGTGTGGCATGCCAGGCTGGAATTTCCTCATTCAGCTCTGCTCTTGGAATTTCCATTTACCAATTTTTCATCTTCTTCCTTTCTTTAGCTCAGTGTCATGTTATAGGCAGATGAATAATACAGTTACAAAGAATGTGAAAAAGATCTTGGTGGCCTCCTTTGGGTACCCTTTGCCTTTCAGGTCCCTCATGCTAATACCTTCATCCCTACCTTTCCTCCATCAAAACGAATTTACCATGAACTGATAATATATCAATATATTAACTTGTTACCTCTTTCTGATTAACATAGTAATGTTCTGATGGGAGCTTTTAGAAGAGGACTTTTATTTAGTTTACTCAGATGAGTAATACTTTTGATAAGAGTTTAAGGGGAGACAGGCTAAGGAAGAGAGGGGAGGGTTTGTAAGTAGGATGGCTTGTAAGCATCCGTGTAGGTTGCCATATGTGCTTGGAAGAGAACAGTGTCTGAGCATAAGCACTTTCACATGTGCTTTCAGTCAAGGCTGTACAGGAGGCAGGTATTACCTTGGTTTTAGTGATGAGAAAACTGAGCAAATCATAGTGGAAGTGCCGTTTAAAGGATCTCAGAAATGAGACCAGAAAGAGGATTTGGGTTTCTTGATTTTGCATCGGTACCAGAGTTGGTGAATTGATGTCTTTGACTTTTCATCCGTTTATATTTGTTATTTGAGATGCACTCATTTTGCTTTGGGGTTAGTTCAGGTTCCAGAATCACGTATATTTTCCAAAGGTATTTGTGGTATGCCAGGAGTTCTTATTCCACTTGAATCATCAATATATATGTACAGGTTGAAAGTTTACGTTTAATCTTGTGTTAATTAGAAATTTGACCCTCCTGAAACTCTAACAGACCTGAAAAAACAAAAGATGTCATATCTTTTTCCTCTTTCCTGCCTAAGAGCCTGTTTCCTAGTGCCCTCTCACCATACTGTCAGAGATGCTGAGAATGCATTAAAACCCTTTCTTTTGATAAGATTTTCAGGTGATTTCATAGTTGCTCAGGGTATGAATAATTATTTTCATTTGCCATTGAGAATTTGCTTATCAGAGTTCAGGACCCTGTGTTATCTAGGTTCCTTGTAGCTCTTGGAAGTTAGCGTGGGCTCTGAGATAAACCAGGGATAGCATATCCTGTTTCACAAAAATGAAAGCTCAGAAGTTTGGGAATTGTCTGAAAGGAGTACTGACCTTGAGTCTAGCTTCATTGGTGTGTTGTGCTGTGCTGTTGGGTTCCTGAACAGAAAAGAGGAAATAAAATTTTTTTTTAAAGGGAGGAAAAAAACACATGTACACACACACACACACACATATATGTATATGTGTACATGTGTCTGTGAACCCACATTTGCCAAACTGCCACTTTATTCAGTTCACAAATTTATATTTCTTGTAGTAATTATTATTATGAAACCCCTCTAGGTTGGCCCAAATCAGTTTCTTATAGAAAGGAGTGTTTACTTCTTGGATCTGTTATTATAAAATAGATCACAGCATCTTACGGTTTGTCAAATGCTTGTGCATGGTATTGGGCACATAGTCCTGTGCTGTCGCTAGAACAAGGTACTAGAATCAGTGTTTGTCACTTCTTTTTGAAGCACTATATCCTACTTTTACCCAGTGATGATTTTTTTCACCTCCTTGCCTTTGTTCTTGGATCTGGGAGTGTTGCGCGTTTCTCTCTAGGGTCCCTATGTTTCTTCTAGCTTAACATCTGTAACTCCTGTTAGATCTATTTTATTCACAAAAATCATGTAACAGCAAACCTGGAGCAGAGGTCCTGCTCAAACTATTACTTTAACCTTTTAAAGTCATTCATGTTCAAGTCATTCAATGTTCAAGTCATTCATTTCCGATATTATATAATTTGAATTTTCTAAAGTTTTAAAAATACTTATTAATTGTTCATATTGAAAATACGCAATGCTTTAAAATATTTGCTCAATGCAAAATTGATATATCCAGAGCATGTGTATCTTTTAAATAAATACATTTTGTTAAAGACTGATAGTAGAACTAATCTCTGTTTTATTTATTGTCGTTTTTAAACAACAGATTTCCTTTTTAAAATGCTTAATCTTCTTTGTGCTACTCACTAAACATTAATGATGGATCACAGACTTTGAGGCATACTATGTTAGTTTTATTTTTAACATTTTTATATTGTCTCTTATATGTAATGTAATAGAAACCCACACTACCTTAGAAAATAGTGCAGTTTTAAATTCAATCAATATAAATTTTATGTCAACTAGAAAGTTTTAAAATACTATATGTGATTCGTTCTGTTCAATCTGTTACCTGCACATTCAATCTTTCTCTAGTGCATATTGATTTGATATATTCTTGGAAATTAGTCCTAAGCAGTTAATTTGTTCTAGGATTTGATTTGGATTGATTTTGTTACATGAACACATTGATAATACTTTGGTGTGCAAAGTAATACGTGAATGTGTTGATTTCATCTGAGTATTTATTAAGGCAAATCCGATAAGATATCTATTGTAATTACCTTGTTAGGATTTAGTTTGACTTTTATACTTGCGATAGAGATTTTGCAGCTATAGTTCTTAAATTATTCCCTCGGTTATACTTGTTGCTAATTCAGACTGTTCCTCCTTTCTAGTCCAATTTAGAGAGTGCTTTAAAATGTGTTTTATATCCTCAGATGTGTCTTTATGTGAGCACTCTGACCTCAAATGCTACAAAAATGCTACTGAAAAACTTTATAGGGATCCTAAAAATACTTGTTATGTTTGCCTTGTACCAATATTCTTGGGTCTGTTTATTCAACTATATGATACCGTTATTGTCTGATGAGCAAATCTAAAGCTTTTGGGTAAATGTTAATATTTTTCTTGATGCCTCTCATCACCCACATATTGTAGATAATGCTAATTTCATGTATCACATGGTCACCAAGGGACTAGGCTTCATATGCTAAAAATTCTCAAAATAGAAAATTCTTTTATATCTTAGGCTGTAAACCCTTGGGTAGAAACCAGGTCTGTTTACAGTAAAAATTCCAACCAAATAAAACCCTCAGCTTACCATACTTTTCTCTTCCCACATGCTACTTTTCAGAGAAAAAGTAAGAGCAGCACATATCTAGAATGTATTAAAAACAAATTAAAAAAAAAACTTAAGTCTTCTAAAGAATAAAACCAGTTCATATTAAATTCAGTCTCCTCTCAGAGAATAAGATCATTATAAAATACTCAGTTTGATATCCTATGTATTACTCTGGCAGATTTCAACTGTGGTGTCATGACACAGTGGTATATATATTTGATTAATTGTAAGATTAAAATGAGTAAATAATGGTTTAAAAATCAAAATTCATGACTTGTGTCTTAAAAAATAAAGTTGAGTGCATTCACAGGCATCTCCCTAGGGATATAGCCTTTTACTTGAATTCCGATTGGCTTTCTCGACTGGAAGGATTACAAATATATGGCAGGAAATTGCACATGATCCACAGGCGGTCTTGTCTTTTCACAAGAGTGTGCTACACATAGGAACATCATCCGTCTTGTGAGTCACTACAGAAAAAATGTTTGAGAGTCTCTGATCTGAGCTATGGTTCTCAAAAATAAGAATCTTGACTCTGTGGCACTTAAAGCTACTTGTTTATAAACAAAGGTTGTTAGAATCATTAGATTCTACTTAGCATGTATATTTCAGAGCAATGTTTCACAAAGTGTGATGTTCATATCATTGGTGATACCAGGGACGCTTCTATGTGGTAGATAAGTGAATGTATTTTATATTAATAGTTAATGTGTTGGAAGAAAACATAACAATCCCATCAAATCCATGCTGTGTAGCTATATTGCTTAGAATAAGGCTAAGTTTTAAGTTTTCATAGATTTTTAAGAAAGAAGTATAAAAAGACTGTGCATAATATAGTAGGAGTGCACAAGAAAGGTTTAGGAAAGATTGTTTTGAGGTCATTTTCATAAGGAATGAAATGGATTATTTTCACATTTGCTTTTTTGCTCACCCCTACTTTGTTTTGGAGAATTCTGGCTAGTTGAGTTCTCTCTGGATCTGTCTTTGGATGAATCCTTGCATGCTGTTTGTCAATTCACAGGAATTTCACTAGGGACAGAGAGTTAGATGGAAATGGTGGCATTTATAAAATGTACTTTTGCTTTGATGATAAATCAGTCTGGTTAAAAGTTATTCACATTAATACATCATCAGAAAACCATTTGATTTCCCTCCACCCTAGATTTATGAATCCTCTTGCCAGAGGGTTCTATAGCTGAACAGGACGGTCCAGAAATAATAAGGGGATACTGGGGTACCAACCTCCATCCATCCTGGGGTCACTGGGGAGCTCCTCCTCCTTGGACTGTGTCTGCAGTGTGGCTTCTCATTTCCTCCTCAGGGCTCCTCCTTAGTTCCTAACAGTAGGTGCCTAGAGCTGTAAAGGGCCATTCCAGCCTGTGGCCAGAAATACGTAATGCTGTTTTCCCCCTTTCTTTTGTTAAAAAAAAAAAAAAAA